>PITA01014996.1:0-51625 GCA_004023965.1 Spilogale gracilis | reverse complement strand
GTTTCTCTCCCTGGATTACCCTACTTCCCATTTACTTTCCTTCTCCCACTGTCCTCCAGGTTACCCCTCATGCATCGCAAGTAAGTGAGACCATACGATACTTGACTTTCTCTACTTGGCTTGTTTCACTCAGCATAATCTCTTCCAATCCAGTCCATGTTGCTACAAAAGTTGGGTATTCATCCTTTCTGACGGAGGCATAGTATTCCATTGTATATATATACCACATCTTCTTTATCCATTCATCTGTTGATGGGCACCTTGGCTCTTTTCACAGTTTGGCGATTGTGGCCATTGCTGCGATGAACATTGGGGTACATATGGCCCTTCTTTTCACTACATCTGTCTCTTTGGGGTAAATGCCCAGTAGTGCAATTGCAGGGTCATAGGGTAGCTCTATCTTTAATTTTTTAAGGAATCTCCACACTGTTTTCCAGAGCGGCTGCACCAGTTTACATTCCCACCAACAGTGTAAGAGGATTCCCCTTTCTCCACAGCCTCTCCAACACTTGTTGTTTCCTGATTTGTTAATTTTGGCCATTCTGACTGGTGTAAGGTGGTATCTCAGCGTGGTTTTGATTTGAACTTCCCTGATAGCTAGTGACGCTGAACATTTTTTCATGTGTCTGTTAGCCGTTAGTATATCTTCTATGGAGAAGTGCCTCTTCATGTCTCTTGCCCATTTTTTGATGTGTTCATCTTCTTTTTGGGTGTTGAGTTTGAGTAGTACTTTATAGATCTTGGATACCAGCCCTTTATCTGTAGTGTCATTTGCAAATATCTTCTCCCATTCTGTGGGTTGCCTCTTTGTTTTGACTGTTTGACTGTTTCCTTTGCTGTACAGAAGCTTTTTATTTTGATGAAGTCCCAGAAGTTCATTTTCACTTTTGTCTCCTTGGCCTTTGGAGACACGTCTCCACAGGCATATCGTTTTTGAAGCAGACTTGATTTCAGAGTAAGGAAGACCTGGATTTGAATCACACTATTTAGAGTTTACTGCTTAGAGATCTTCAGCAGTTCACTCAACTTCTCTGAGCTTCCATTTAGCACCTGTGACATACAGAGAATATTCCCTGTCTCATACTGAGGGTTACATGAGATAAACTAATAAAACACCTCATTTAGTGCCTGTGGATGAGAAACATGCAACAAATATATTACTTCTTCTTTCATTCTCTGAAATTCAATACCATCTGATACTTATTTCTGATATAAATAACTTTCAAGAGATGCCAAAATTGAAGAAACTATTTAAATCACATCATTTTATTTTATTTTGTTGTATTTTATTTTGTTGTATTTTTTATTTTATTTTATTTTATTTTATTTTATTTTATTTTATTTTATTTTATTATTTTATTTTATTTTATTTTAATTTCCGTGAACGAGGAAGTGGTACTTAATTGTAGTCAAGGAACATTTTGATCCAAGTTGTGGCACCCAGAGCACTGTGGGAGCTCAGCTCGAGAATCTGCAGTCAGTGTGATTTTAGGAATGGTGCTGTTTCGTGGGATATGGATATTGGCCAGCTTTGCAAATCTGTCCTCATCTCTCCCTGCACTCATTCTCAAGATTGGGGTTGCTTGAGATCAAAGAGATCATCTCTACCATAGAGGCAAATATTCTGGAAACCTAGTATGAAAGAGTTTGCTGAAGGATTACTACTATGAACAACACCGTGCTATCTCTAAGAGTGGAAAAGATTCTGGCTTCTGGGCTCTATAGGAAAATGAGTATGATTGCAAAATGAGGACAATAGCAACTATAGCAGCGAGAGCAAACCCCAGCACCCTTCTTGCTTTTCAGGGACCAGCATGTTGGAAGGGTGTCCCTAAACCTTCCTGGGTCCAAAAATGTTGACCTTCAGAGAAACAGATGCTCCTTATAGCATGAATTCTTGTTATATAGCGAGTACTCATGTATATTTATTGTATGAATGACTCCAAACTTAAGTTCTCATCGTTGAGGGTGTGTCAGAAAGTTGAATCATGAATATGACCTGTAATGAGATCTTTCAACCTTGACATCTTGGTATGATCACCAGTCAATCCAGTTGTTTTCTTCCCATTGCATTCTCATGGAAACAAATATGATACCTTACACCAATTCCAATTTCAATGCTGAAATTACAGAATGTCAGGGCTGAGAGTTCCCATTGCACCAACCCTTAATTTTACTGGTAATCAGATGGAGGAATAGTTTTAATCTTTTTGAAAACATATTAATCCAGATACCTCATGACGTTAATTAATGTGTTCTGATCTTCACTGCTAACCCAGAGCTGGACTTGGAGAACTTTGTTTGCCTAACTCCATCCATAATGGTGTATTTATAACTTTGGCATATAACTTTCCCTTTGCAAAACTGGTAGTTTCTTGGATTTAAGATACTTGTATTCACCTTGGGCCATATTCCTTTTTTTTTTTTTTTTTTTTAAAAAAAAAACACCAAAGGAACACCAGAGTTTGGGTTTATTGGCATCAATATAACAAAAACTTATTTGGCAAGAAGCGTGTAAGCTCAGTTTCAGATTTACTGCTCTGCTCTCCTCTCAATGGCTTGGCTATCAAGTTCATTGTGGGGAACTCCAGAAACTGCAATATACCAACCACAACTATCAGTGATTTTCAGATTCTCTCTTGTGTTTCAATTTTTTTCAAAGCTATGGTTTAGGTCAAGCTTTTGTTGTGGGTTTCCACTTTGCTGTATATTTCCATTTTCAAACCATTCATCTAAATTGTGTTTTGAAATTTTAAGTTTCAAAGCATTTTGTTTACAAAAGCCATTTGAAAAATGATGCTAAAGTTGCAAAAAAAGTTTTTTTTAAAAATATTTTGATATAACTGAGAAACTCACTCTATAATTAGAAACAGTAATCCAAAGACCCATTTGATTGAACATAATTTTGGTAGGCAGATTTGTAGGAGCTCATGGTTCTTTGTGTCATCAAAAGCAACTATAAAGTCCATAGTAATTCATACTCTATTTTGGAAGGTGATGTCTCATTAAAAAAAAAAAAAATTGTGGAGACTATTAGGGACTTACCAGGTGAGAGGACCCTGAATCTTTCATAGTATGTCCTCTTGCCTTATTGTGCTATTAATTACACAGAAGGAATAAATTTTCCAAGTCACATACTACTCAAAAACAAAAATTATTTTGTTCTGTGAGCTTTTATGAACAAGTATGATTTTGGCCAGAACAGAAGAGCTAGACTTTGTGGCTCTTGATGGTACTCTTGTGTTTTGAGGATTAACTCTATTGGAATTCAAAAGCTTCCCTCCTGTCCCCCACTCTTTCTTCCAGCACAGAGTATAGATGTTGAGGAGACTCATAGCCAAGTAAAATCTCCATATTCTTTTTTTTTTTTTAGAGAGAGAGAGAGAGAACATGTGTGCACAAGTAGGGGTAAGAGGGAGGGGAGAGGGAGAGGGAGAGGGAGAATCTTAAGCAGTCTCCACACCTGGTATGGTCTGGATCTCAATCTTGCAACACTGACATCAAGACCTGAGCTGAAATCAAGAGTCGGAGGCTGAATGGTGACTTTGTACTCATTCATATTCTAATATGGTATCTCTGTACTTAGTCATCAGTACTTGTCTTTTGAGTTTCTTTTCCAGACTGGTGTGACTTTGTAACAGCACTTTTGTGCTAAGATGACTGAGTGGCTCAGGAAGGCAAGTGCCTGTGATTAAGCTTGTTTGGATATTGAAACTGTAAAACAGACTAATTCACACTACATTATGACCAACAAACTAGAGCAGGCCAAGGTCACGTAATCATGTGGGATACCTTAGTTTTTCTATGAACAGAGACAGTGTCTCAAACAAATGGCAATTTTATCTTTAAAAATTTCAGATGAGAGGTTGAAAGCAAAATATAGATAAGTTATGCTCCATTAGGTTTTTTTTTCCTAATGGTTTACTGATTTTAAGAATGGCTTCTTAGAATACCAACTTATAAATAAAGTTGAAATACCGATTAGAAAAATCACTATTTTGAAACAGTTGCATAATAATTGATCCAAGCAAGAATCATTAATGGTTGCTAAAATCTGAAAAATGTTTGATGAAGACAAGGATATTTAGAGTTTCAAATGTTTCCTTCCTTTCATTTCCATAATAGCTATGGCTTATGTAAGACAATGTCATTTTTTTACAATATAAAAATATTTAGGGGCAAGGGGGCATGATGTATGCAACTTATTCACCAAAACTTCAGAATATATGTTTGTGTATATATATATGTATGTATGGGAGATGAGAGAATTACAAAGAAAATGAGACAAAAAGTTAATGACTGGTCAATCTGAGTGAAGTGTATATAGTTATTCTTTGTTAACACTCCTGGAATTTTTGGTAAGTTTGAAATTAGTTCTAAATAAAAGATAAAAAGAAAATCCACTTTCCTAGAAAACTTATAATGAAGACCAACTTGATTTAATAAAAGTTAAAAATGTCTATACTTTGAAAGTGTAATCAAATGTAAAGATCAAATGATAGCAATGGAGAAAAACAATAGAGTTCATTTTGTTTATTACATAAAACAAACACCTGTAGATCAGGGAAATATAAATAACTCAAATTTTAAGTATAATGCATACAAAAATGCATTTAACAGAGGAAAATAAGTGCCAGTGAATATGAGTTGATGCTTAATTCATAACTAATCCAATAATTAAATTAAAATGAGGGCAATTCCAATTTTACCATTTTAAGCAAATTTACAAAACTTGATAATGTTAGAAAAAATTGGGGGCTTCCTTTTTTCTGCTGCTGGGAAGGAAACATGGATAGACTAACACTTTCATATTTTTCCACTCCCAACTCATTCTATCCAGTGAAGATTGGTTAGATTGGACACAACCTGACCTGTATTGGGCTAAGCTAATCAATGTATTCTGTTGAGAGCTCCCATGTAGTAGACACTAGGTGGAACACATTATATGCATACATTATATCATTCAACCCTTTAAACTGTTTTATGAAATTGGTATTATTATTATCTATCCTTCATCAATGTTTTAGTTTTATCTAATTGACCAATAAGATAATTTATTAAAACTAGTTGGCCAATAAGAGAAGTAATTCCAACCAAAGGAGAAGGAGTTGATAATTCACCAAATAGTGCTGGGAATGTTGACTAAGTAATTAAGGGGGATTTGAGTATTTATTTATATTCCTACCCTGCATTGTGGACCAAATGTATTTTTAAAGCCTAAAAAGAAAAAGGTAAAAAGAAAACCAACAAGAAATTATAGATGAGTAATTAACCTGTTCTCTGAAAGAGGAAAAGCTATAAATTTAAAACATAAAATTATCAAGGAAAAGATACATTTATCAGATAAAAAGACATATTTGTCAGTATCATCCATATATATATATATCTATATCATGGACTGATTACCAACAAGGATTTGTTTTGAGAGAACAGCTAGGGCCCTGTTAGAGAACTGATGTGCCAATATCGCAGGGTGACAGCAAATGTACTCTGAGTCTCTCCTACTAAATGATGTGTCCCTCTGGGGAGGGACCGTGTTCTGCTCACTTGTGTGTCCCCAATGTCTTATGCTGACCTGGTCCATCCTGTGCATTCTGTTCTGTGTTTTGATAAATTGAGTCAACAGAGGAATGGTAGTCAGGTGTGGCCAAAGCAATGTGATAGAAAGGCACAGTAGACATGTCCTAGACCTGTGACATACATGGGTAATGAGAGAGCTGGAACAGTTTAATATTTTAAAGCAATTTGATTGACTGAGTTCTATATCCATATTTCTAAATTTACTAGGAATGTGAATGAATTGTATGATTATTCTTTTGTGCCCAATAAATTATTATTAGGAGTTTAGGAGACTAAAGCAAATCAATAAAACTCTGATTTTCTAGAGTCAACTACAAACAAGTTATCACATAAATTATTTGAATTAAATATTATTCTATGGAAACCTCCTTGTGTATAGTTTAAAAATCCCCATGAAGATATATTGTATTTATGGAATTACATTTAACAATTGACCTTTTGAAATATTTTATTACTATTATTTAAAAATAGTATATGTTTGTGCACTGAAAACTGAGGTTTAGAGCATGAAGAAGCCCATTTGGTTGAGTAGAGGGAAGGAGAACAGGGATGAGAGATGGAGTGTTATGTCATTATGGTTTGAATTTGCAGTTCCCTAACGACTAATGATGTCAGGTATATTTCCATGTGCTTATTAGCCATTTTGTATATCTCCTCTAGAGGAATTTCTGTTGAAATCATTTGCCCATTTAAAAATTGGGTTATTTATTTTGCTATTTTTGAGTTGTAAGTGTTCCTTATATAAGTCCCTTACCAGATACATGATTTGCAAACATCTTCTCCCATTTTGTGAGTTGTTTTTTCCATTTCTTTCTTTCTTTCTTTTTTTTTTTTTTTTTTAAGATTTTATGAGAGAAACACAGCCAGAGAGGGAACACAAGCAGGGGGAGTGAGAGAGGGAGAAGCAGGCTTCCTGCCGAGCAGGGAGCCCGATGTGGGACTTGATCCCGGGTCTCCAGGATCATGACCTGAGCTGAAGGCAGTGGCTTAACCAACTGAGCCACCCAGGCGCCCAATCTTTCCCATTTCTTGATGGTGTCATCTGCAGTAGAGAAGTTTTTAATTTTGGTGAATTCCAGTATTGCTCTTTTTCTTTTGATGTTATTATTATTATTATTTTTGGTGTCACATGTAAGGAACCACTGCCTAACCTAAGATCATAAAGATTTACTTCTATGTTTTCTTGTAAGAGCTTTTGAATTTTAGTTCTTATACTTAGGTCTGATCAATTTTGAGTTAATTTTTGTGGATAGTGTCAGGTAGGGTCCAACTTCATTCTTCTGTTTGTGTAATGCTCTGGATTTAATTTTGAGTTATAAGAAAAGATCTCATTGATATGATGGAAGCCCTAGGGAGGTGAGGGCAAAAGTTAGGGGTCAAAGGTGAGGAATGCAAAGACTACTGGAGTATGGAGCCTAAGCTTTCTAGATACATATTAAAAACCTCAGCAAAATGATCTCCTTTGCTCTGAGACATTAAGGGAATATGGCTCAAGAGGGCTAAAAATGAAGATTGTAGTGGTAATTTCACAGGTGTATAGTTATCTTCAAGCCCCTCACATTATATACATTAAATATGTACAGCTTTTTTTGTATGTCAGGTATAACTTAAAGTGGCTTAAAAATAAATTGATAGGGGCGCCTGGGTGGCTCAGTGGTTAGGTTTCTGCCTTCAGCTCAGGTCATGATCCCGGAGACCCGGGATCGAGTCCCACATCGGGCTGCCTGCTTGGCGGGAAGCCTGCTTCTCCCTCTCTAACTCCCCCTGCTTGTGTTCCCTCTCTGGCTGTGCTTCTCTCTGTCAAATAAATAAAATATTAAAAAAAATAAATTGATAACAATGGAATTAAAAAATTAAAGAAGAGGTCAGGTCAAAGGAATCTGATTTCTTATTGTGATCAGATCCCTTAGGTTATTATCTTTAAAGAATTTATTTATTTATTTGAGAGAGAGAGAGAGAGCAAGCATGAGTGGGGTGGGGGAGCAGAGAGAGAAGCAGACTCCCCACTGAGCAGGGATCCAGGTTTGGGGCTTGATCCCAGGACCATGAGATCATGACCTGAGCTAAAGGCAGATGCTTAACCCACTGCGCCACCCAGGCACCCCTCCCTTGAATTATTGAGCAGAGAACCAATGCATCTTTGACTTGGCAAAATACTGGTCACTGTTCTAACATGGATGAAACAGAGAGATGTGGTCTTCCCTGATCCCTCTGCCACCATCTTTGATTTGTGGTTCTATTCTTAGCCATTCTAACTTCTTTTTTTAAAAAAAATAATTAATTTTTATTTTTTAAATTAAAAAAACTAAAATTTTAAGTTAATTATTTTTTATTAACATGTAGTGTATTATTTGTTTCAGGGCAAAATGTCTGTGATTCATCCGTCTTACACAATTCACAGCACTCACAATAGCACATACCCTTCCCAATGTCCATCCCCCAGGGCCACCCTAACTTCTGCTGTTAGTCCCCTTTCTTTGTGGCACCAAAGTTTGGAGTTAACATGTGCTGTGTGTCAACTTCGGACATTTCTTTTATCATCTGGCATTTAAGAAACCAGAATGCTTGGTAGGGTTTGGTGAAGAAACCGAGTCTTGGTTATTTTGTTGATTAGGTCAATGTTATGCAATGAGAAAGAATTTCTGACGGAATGGTTTCTGCTCCTGATGCTTCCCTCAAGTTCGAGCATACTTATTAGACTGAACAGACACATATAATTCTGTTGTTGGGGTTTTATACATAACCATGTTCCTTTACACTCAGTGGTTGTTGTCTATGGCCCTCACAGTATCCCAACGGAGAAAGTTCACTTGAGACAAATAGAATAAGGAAAATCTCCCGACTTCACCCATAGGTTATTTACTCTTTCCTCAAAAGTCCAAAGTAACTGAATTGAATTTTATAGGAATAAATTCTTCTTGAAAAAATGTTCTTTGGGCACCTGGGTGGCTCAGTGGGTTAAAGCCTCTGCTTTCAGCTCAGGTCATGATCTCAGGGTTTTGGAATCGAGGTCTGCTCAGCAGGGAGCCTGCTTCCTCCTCTCTCTCTGCCTGCCTCTGCCTACTTGTGATCTCTCTGTCAAATAAATAAATAAAATCTTAAAAAAAAAAAGAAAAATGTTCTTTTATTTCTGGCCAGTATTTAAATTATGGACACTCTGCTGGGAAGGCTGGAACTACTAGGCATTCTCTCTGCAGGAAAAAGAAAATCAAGGTTCCACCTTTACCAGAGTCGTTTCTTCTTCCCTCGCATTGTCTCCTTTTGGTGACCATGGCTCTTCTCAGGGTCTCCCATAATTGCCCACAGAAGCCACAGACAAGGCCATTCCAAAAGCTCAGTCAGAGCCAGTAAGAAGGTGTGAAACCAGGAAGCATGTTTTTTTCCGTCCTGCACCATTTTTCAGTACACCCAAAAAGACTCTTAAAAAATCTTTTAAAAAGGAGGGGGGGTGATAAAAGGATGCACAAAATGTTCACAGTTCTTCCACAAAACTGAGTAAGCACCAGAAAGTGTTTTATGTCACGGGTTCTTGCCACCATCATCTCCAGAGACAAGGAGAGGGCTCTAGGATGTGGGACAACAGAGGGCACAGGGAAGGGATACGGGTGTCTCCAAAGACTTCATCTTCTTGTCTGGCTGTGTCAGGAACTAAAATTTGTCACCTCCATCTTCTCCTTCTCCTCCTTCTACCCCCCTCCCTCCACTTTCAAATAAAAGGCCATGAAATCCTGGCATTGCGTTTGGGTACACACATCAATGTCTAGTGCTCAGCCTTTCTAAGGGAGTTATATTCCTGAAGCACCCTGGGAGACAGATGGTGGCAGAGTGGTCGTTCTCCCAGAAACCCTCACAGTCGAAGGGAGAACCAGCTAGTTACCTTCATGGATAAACTCCATGTACACTACTTTTTTTTTTTCAGCCTAATTTTGTGAAGTAATATAACCAGGCAGATTAACTTTCTGAGGTTTGTTTTCTAAGTTTTGAAATGACATATCCTATGTATGTTGCTGCTGGCCACCATGGGATGTACAGGATTGCTACAAGGTGGCAGATCTCCAGGGAAAATATAAGAAAGCTAAGGTACAGCCTGTCTTTGGTATTTCCTTAGGAATACTCTGACATTAAGTGGTCGGACCCTGTCCCCACTCCGATGGGAGAGACTAACTGAAAGCTGATCAAAATATGACTTGAAACCATCATTCATCTAGTTATGCAAAGTAGTGATGTTTGAGCATGAGTGTAGCATGAGTAGTGATGTTTGAGCATGCGTGTAGCATGAGTAGTAAAGGATGCTGAACTTCTTCACTGTTCTCTCAGGGCCCTTTCTGAAGAGGGAGAAGGCTTAGTTACCAATTTTTAGGAAAGGAAAAACTGGTTAGTAAAGTAAAGTGGAGTGGCAGTGGTGGAATTTCTCTGGAGACGTTTGCCATGGTGTAGCAGGTATAAAAATTTTCATAAATTTTACTCATTAATTTAATTACTTAGATATCTGTGCTAAAAACACCATCTGAGATTCAGATAACAGGTTAAAATCAAATACTTACAGTAGCAGTATTTATATAAATTGGAAACCACCTAATTGTTGAATTAATAAAAGAATGGATGAGTAATTTATGGCACATTCACATAGTCATTAAAAGTAATTCTTATGAACAGATTTTTAAAATATGAAGAAATACTTAGGGCAAAGTATTAAATGAAACAAAAGGAAGATGTAAAACTAGAATGTAGTGTGAACTCAACTATGTAAAAATAGGATGTGAAGAAAAAGAGAAAATTGTGTTTTGATGAACTTGTAATTATTTTTTATTTACATGACTAAATAACTTTAATTTTCACAAATATGCATTATTTAAAATTCATTTATTGTCTCATATCTCAAGTTTTGTTTTCTTCTTATTTTAAGAGTTACTTATTATTTCAGAGAGAGGGAGAGAGTCCAGGGGTGAGGAGGGGCACAGGAAGAGGGAGAGAATCTCCAGCAGACTCCTTGCTGAGTGTGGAGCCCAGCACAGGGCTTGATCCCAGGACCCTGACATCATGACCTGAGTGAAAATCAAGAGCTGGATGCTGAACTGACTGAGCTACCCAGGCACCCCTACTACCCCAAATTTCTAACCATCTTTCTAATTTGAAACTTTTATTATTTTTACAGTTATACTCTTAGTTACATTCTGTGGGTTAAATCTGACTTATATAAGAAACCCAATTATATATTTGCAAGTCACATGCTGCTTTAAGTTCCTTTAGATTCTTGGATTCTCTAGCATATAGGCTAGGAGTTCACAATTTTAACATTCCACAGAACTGCAGGGTTTTCTTTTGTGATGGGATAAAGTCTTCCTTTTTTGATATAATTATAGATAGTATTTGCTCCTCAAGTTATGACTTTTACTCAGTCATGGCTCAGGGATGGGTTTTCATGGAATGTCAGGTATACTGTCCTTGAATTACATAAAGTGGAAGGGCCTTCTTATGGAAACTCAATGCTTAGCTTTGCTGTAAGCTGCAAAATGGGCAAACTGGGCTCAAAATAGCTAAAAAAACAAAAATAAAAATCCTCCTAGGATGTGTTATTTTCCTTAACAAAATATGAACCATGTTTTGAAAAGGACCCAGTGTTTCTCTATGTTGATAGTTAATATCTGGTGAGTTGAATTAATTCCTCTGAAATAGCCTTCCTCAGAGAGAAAGAGCAAGACCACTGGGGGAATAGGTCAGATGAGACTATGGGAGAGGAAATGAGGAGGTAAGAAAGAGAGAACAGGAAGGAATGGGGGAAATAAAGGGGAGAGAATTTGTCCATTGGTTGGATTTTGTCCAAGGTGAGAAGAAAAAGTAGTAATTGGCGAGGATGCTCAGTGCATTGTCCTAGATAGCTATGGAGTTGCATCACAATGCGGGAGGTGATAGAGCCACAGAGAACATAGTTTACAATACCCGAATCTTCTCTCTCAGTTGCACTTTCTTTCACTTCATACTTAGCTCAGACCATAGAGTTCTGCCGCCACTCAATCCATTTGCTGGGAGTCGGTTGGGACACGGTAGGAAAACCATTTCTCTTGGGTTTTGTGTATTCAGTTTACAAACTATGAACTCACGGAGTTTCACAGTGATGAAAGGTCTCTCTAAGTTGTTTGGGGAGAATAAGGAACAGAGAGTAAATCCTGGCTTTCCTAGCAACCCCTTCTAAAGGCTTCCTCTGTAACCATGGGTTCCCCAAAAAACAGCAGGCTGGGGGACAACTTTGGAAGAGTTCCTGTGGAATGATCTATTCTAAAGGAATGATAACAGACTTAGAGATAATTAATTTAAAATTCATTGAGATAATGACCATAAATGTAGGTCTTTTTTCCTTCCTCTGTCTTGTAGATTCATCATTGTGATTCATGGTCATAATTAGAAAGTCACAGAATTACTTGCTCAACACCTATCCTTACCAGTTTTCATAGGCTGTGGGACTTGGCTGCTCCCTCCTCTGTGCGATAATTGAACTGACTTCATCAGAGCACAAACCTTAGCTGGGGACAGTCCTCACTGGCTTCCAGGTATGTGCTGGGAGGTGGGAAAGCAGTTGGTGGTACAGGTAGCTTTGGGGATAGTTGTCCCAGTGTTGAGGTGAGATGTCTGAAGATCTTTATTCTTGGCATAGAGTGTAAGGGAGGTGCTCCTCTATCGTCTTATCATCATGCTACTTTCTAGTATCATGAGTGTGAGCAACTTAAACTGTCCAAGTCCCAGCTCTCTCATTTGTTTATTGGGAAAACAATGTCCTCCTCCCTGGCTTATTGGAAGAACTGAAGGAGGTAATGATGGGGAAGGGTCTGTGACATAGTGGGTCCTCTGTACATGCTTATTACATCTAGATGCAGGTAAGACAGTCTCTGCTGTAAGTTCCTGGTGCACTAGGCGTCCTGAGTCGAGGAGCAATCGCTGGAAATGCCTGACACATAGTGGGCTCTCAATAAATAGTTATTTACCAAATGAATGTCTGGGTTATTATTTTAATGCGATACTCAAGGAGTCTAGAGTCTTGCCTGGGATCAAGGTCAAAATCAAATGAATATTTTCAATTAAAGAAACTGTATTTCTAATCTGTATTATAACATTTGTTTTATGTAAGAAGAGGCTGATATATCTAAGGCTATAAAAATTTCATGGGTGTTAAAAATGATGATGTTTTGTTATTTATTTATTTATTTATTTATAAATATTTTATTTATTTGACAGCTAGAGAGGGAACACAGTGGGAGGGCAGTGAGAGAGGGAGACGCACGCTTCCTGCTATGCAGGAAACCCAATGCAGGACCCTGGGATCATGACCTGAGCCAAAGGTAGATGCTTAATGACTGAGCCCAGGCATCCGATGTTTTGTCATTTAAAGCAAGGATTGGCAAACTTTTCAGTAAAGGTCAGATAGTAAATATTTTTGATTTTGCAGGCCATATGGTTTCTTCACAAGTACTCAGCTCTGCCCTGGTAGCTGGAAAGCAGCCATAGACAGTAGTAAATGAGTGAGCATGACTGTGTGTTGATAAAAATTCATTTACAGAAACAGGCAGTGGGCTGGATTGACCTGAAGGCTATAGTCTCTGAACGTTGATTAGAAGGTTGAAGCCCTGATTTACAATCGCAGAAGAAACAGAGAGATGTCATATAGATTTGGCTCAGAAATGAAAAAACATTTATGCTGTACTAATTCTATGTAATTATGCTAGTAATGCTAACATTCGTATAACATATTAGAGCAGGAAAAGCCATATTATTAGTCCTATTTTTTTAATAGGTGAGTAAATTGAAGTGCAAGAGGCATTTGCTAGATGTCAGGCTAGTAGGATTCAGAGCAGGATCCAGAGCCTCTGATTGCAAATGTGCTGCTCATTCTGTGTTGTGTACTTTGCCGTCTTGTACCTTTGGTGGTCTTTAGTCTCTGTCTCTGTCTCTGTGGGGCAGGCAGCTGGTGTTGTTTCAAGCCTGGAGGCTTCAGTTCGGGATCTAGGAGAATGGAGGGCTTCGATGGGAAGAGTGCAATTGATACCTTAAGGGTGATTGCAAGTTCTAAAACAAATTTAGTGCGTTTCAGTGTTTATTAGTGTTGCTTTTTGTCATTTTAATGGTATATGCATGTATTTTTGGTTTTACACCAGGCTTTTAAGTTTGGAGGATAAAATGATGGATGTGAGGTCAACTGTCTACTTTAGATAAAGGATACATTTTTCATTAGACCAAAGACCTTTATGCTGATATTTTCCTCATAAATATTGTTTCCTCAGCAATGTGATATAAAATTAGATGGAAAAGAGCCTCCTTATAATATTTCAAAAAGACTGTTTTTATCACATCAGAGAAAATGTTAATCATGTCATTTTCCATCACAAGCTGGCAAAGACTTTGGTGGATATTTCTGGCATTCCTGAATTTTTATTCCAGGCAGAAAAAGACTAATTACTAAAGAGTTAAAAGATTGGTTCATAACTCAGGATGAGTTGGAACACACCTAGGAGGAGCCCTCTAACTCTACACTTGATGAAATCATGTTCTTACAGCCTGTTGACACAGAAAACCTTCTAGCTTACCTTCAATAGCAACACTGTCAGGTGAATGACCTCCAAAATTCCTTTGAACTCTAGTGTAACTCTCTGACACTTTAAGTCGTTGAGATTAGAGAGACTGACTTTCTTCACTCAAATGAGATTATGCACACAAAATTGCAAATGGTGCTCGGCACATAGTAGGTGCTTGATGAATCTCACACCCTCCTGAGTGATTCATTACATTCGCTACCTTAATATTTAGCTGCATTCAGTGGCGGATTGCATCATTACTGATTGACCAATCACACCACACCAAATTTTTAGCCTTGTAGGGCACAGTCATCTGTAGTCAGATCTTTGTTGGATTATTTGAAAGGATAAACAGAGTCAATCCTAGATTCAAGATACTCAAACAAGGTTTGAATCTGCCCGGGCACCCGGAAGCCCAGTGGCCAGCAACGACAAATGTGACAACCTGAAATTCAGAAAAACAGACCAAAAAAATCACCCTGTTATAAATGTAAATAGTATTGTTTTTGAAAGGTGATGCTGGACAGCAGCCATGTGAAAGAGTTATTGATCAACATAGCATGAAGTGTTAACTGATTACATGTTAAAATTTTCCAACCATGTATAAGTCTTAACCAGTGATGAAATTAAACTGAAAAATTATGGTTTTTAGAATTTTGTGGAAGAATTTAGAGACCCCCCCGCCCCAGCATTTTTCAAATGAAATAGTGAAGTGAAGAGAATTAACAACATAATCATTTTCTATGGTCACTATTGATAATCAAGAGACCTTCTC
This sequence comes from Spilogale gracilis, assembly GCA_004023965.1. NCBI lineage: Eukaryota > Metazoa > Chordata > Mammalia > Carnivora > Mephitidae > Spilogale > Spilogale gracilis. The sequence continues at coordinate 36,706 of PITA01014996.1, read as the reverse complement.
AATGCTCACCTATGAATTTACATTGGTCAATATCTTGCCTTATAAAACTGGCTTTTACTTGTTTCAGTTACACACTAGCTGCATAAGTAGCTTATATTCTCTTTATACATATACATATAGTATAGATAAGCAGCTTATGTTCTCTACAAAGCTATTATCTATACTATAAAGTATATCTCTACTCTAAAAAGTTTTCTTTTGCATTTTCCTGTAAAATATCAGATTTATGGGGTTGGGGCTCAGAAAACTTGTCTCACCAAAAGTTAGAAAAGGAAGACAGAGTCTGTCAAAAAGGGAATCAGGCCAGACAGGAGTCCTCATTCTGTCCTTAAATCATGTCAGTTCTGCAAGTTTTCACCTTTTCTCACTTTCCTCTAGTTTCGACCTTTATTCTTGATTTATGAACCCCCATGTTTATAGTCCTAAATGAAGCATGATCGTAGAATATTAGAACTAAAAGCAACATCAGAAGTCATCTGGCTCAATTTTAAAACTTTTGTTTTTTCAATTGTGGAATATATTTGCCCCATGAAAACTTTATTAAAAGCTTGAGAAGAAAAAGAGGAAGGAATGGAGAGAGGGAGGGAAGGAGCGAGGAAGGAAAGAAGGAAGGGAGGGAGGAAAAGAAAAAAATGAGGTGTCTGGAGCTCTAAAATTCCTTGAGGAAATAAATAAGACAAAGAGAAGAGCAGGTCACATAATGTGGAGTCAAAATTGGAAAGACTTTCTGGAGATGTTAGCATGGAGTTGATCAGTTCTTTGCTTCCTAACACATACGTTTTCTTCTAGAAAGCACTCCCCATTCCATTTCTCTATCAGTAGGCCTTGATAATTTCCACCCAGTGATTGATATTCAGCTATTCTAGTGGATAAATTAAACAGTAATCCCCATCTCCACCCCAGGACTGCTAAAGGGGGAAAAAAACCCTATCAATAACAAACTATTTATGATAGCTTAAATTGCATTTTGCAGATCCTATGTAATAAGTCAAAAAATGTTAGAATAATATAGAAATTGGAGTATAAGTGAATGTCCAAGACATGGTTACATGAAGTAAAATAGTTCTTTTCTTCTCTCTCTAGTGGATGGTTTTGGGTTGAAAATTGTGGATCAAATATTATGATGAGGCCTCCAAAAAGAGACCCAATTGGAAATAGCAAAAAAATATAAACTTAGTAAATTAAATATTTAATTTAGTGGAAAGGATAGAATGTGTGAAGTTGTTTAAAACTGTATATACCATACATTTGTCTTCTCCCTCCCCCCCACCTTTAATCAATCAATGGCAATTTTACCCTGGATTCCAAAATGGCACTTGGAGAAGTGCCATTGTGGGAAGGGCAGAGTTCATATATTTCCATTCCTGCTGGGGTGTGGATTGAAACCTACCTGACCAGCTGTTAGCAGCAACTCTGAAGACAAGAAGGTATGCAAGCATTGCCTAATATCATTTTTAACAATGAAAATTGCATTGGAAAATAATAGAAAACCAAAAGAGATTTGATTGAAACCAAAGGATATGGTATTTTTATTAAGTCAATGTCTTTTAAAAAAGAGCAGTTTGTTTCATGATGTGTTGAAGTTTTTGTAAATGTGGCGATACTTGCTGGGAGATATTAGCAACATCTGTCACTTCATTTGGCCTCTGCAAATCTGGTCAGATGTCTAATATATCTGATCAATTTTCTAAAAACTTGGATGTTTGAATAATTCTATAAAAATCTTTCCATACTTGACAGATTGTGTTTTATCTTTTTGTGATTTCTGTAATATAAGATGGCATAATATTTAGAATACTTATATTTTAAATAATATGAACTTACATTTCTCTTTTGTAATTTGAGTTGGAAATGCTCTTGATTGCATCTTTCACAACTATTTCTCTGTTTTAAAAGATCGCTTATTATTTATTTAGCATAGCCAGATCTGAATATTTATTCTGGCACCTACTTGCATAAAGTTGGAACTTCATTCTTGGGTTATTAATAGCCTTGCTGGAATTACGAGAATTATGAGACGTGAAGTATTTTGGAGATATAATTTTTTTTTTAAGATTTTATTTATTTGATAGAGAGAAACACAGCCAGAGGGGGAACACAAGTAGGGGCAGTGAGAGAGGGAGAAGCAGGCTTCCCACCGAGCAGAGAGCCCGATGTGGGACTCGATCCCTGGTCTCCGGGATTATGACCTGAGCCGAAGGCAGTCGCTTAACCAACTGAGCCACTCAGGCGCCCCTGGAGATATAGCTTTTTTTTCCCCTACTGTATAAGAAGAACAATTTCCCCAGAATATTTTGGGATGTTAGAAAATCTATCTCATTGGGGAGCCTGGGTGGCTCGGTTAAGCAACTGCCTTCGGCTCAGGTCATGGTCCCAGAGACCCGGGATGGAGCCCCGCATGGGGCTCCCTGCTCAGGGGGAGGCCTGCTTCTCCTTCTCTCACTCCCCCGCTTGTGTTCCCTCTCTAGCTCTGCTTCTCTCTGTCAAATAAATAAATAAAACCTTAAAAAAAAAGAAACTCTATCTCATGTAAACTTTTACACTTTCACCATAAAGAAAACCAATTTTAACAAATGGACTCTTTCTAATGCATTAGAAAATGAATCAAAATTTGATTCTGCAAAGTAGCCTCTCTATTGATTTTCACTGCCTGCAGAGTGTATGCAGAAGGAGTATGAAATTCTGAGACAATTATCATATGGCTTAATTTACTTGTGGAGCATAAGGAGTAACATGGAGAACATTAAAAGAAGGAAAGGAAATGTGAAAGGATAAGTCATAGAGGGAGATGAAGCATGAGAGACTGTGGACTCTCAGAAACAAACTGAGGGTTTTGGAAGGGAGGGGGGCAGGGGGATGGGTGAGCCCAGTGGTGGATATTAAGGGGGGCACGAATTGCATGGAGCCCTGGGTGTGGGGCATAAACAATGAATCTTGGAATACTGAAAAAATAAGATAAAATAAATTATATAAAAAAGGAAATACTGAGCCATCATCTAATATTTCAAATGTTAGAATTATTTACAAGGAAAAAGGGGCAGATGTTAGCAAATAAAGCCATAAAAGCTTATGAAATGTTCTTATGTGCCATTATTTGTATTCTTTACTGATGGGATACAAAGATGAATATGCAGCTTGGAACCTGCCTGTAAGAGAATTAGGCTTTGGAAGCAAAGACATAAATAGAAAAAAAATAATAATTACCTTACTGAGTGATAAGGGAGACAGAACTATGGATGTTGTATGTTTAATATCTATGTCTGCACGTACACTATGATCACAAGATTAGAAATCATGTGGGAAATGAAGGCAATTGATTTGACAATGTTGTGGGAGCAAAATTCAAATGGATTGTGCAGATGGCAGATTATCATTAATGATAACTGATATTCTGCAATCTGAACCATAAGTTTAAGTTTGAGGACCAATGTCCTTTGATTTCATTAGAGGTTAAATAATGAATCCCTTACTTGGAAAGTACTGTAGACAAAAATAGGATAATAGTTTTTTTTTATATCAGTGAGTTTTTTCTTTTTTTCTGAATAAAAAAATCCCCAATTAGCCCTTCCCTTTAAAATTGTGTTTGGTAGCAGGTGATATTGGGGACAGTACATATGAAATGACCTAATTCAGATCTAATTTGGGAGAAAGTTGTTTGCAATCATGAAATTCCAATCTATATTTATGATACATTTGCATAGGTTTCAAAGCATCTTTTTGAGTAAATGTTCAGTCTAGAGACACAACCCCCTCAGTAGATTGGAGGAGTTTTAGAAGAACAACCTGGGACTGGAGGTGCCCCTGAGCAATGAGGTAGTTCAGAGGAGTCCTGATGTATGCTTGATGTTGGCCATTGGTCAGAGACACCAGAGAAACCAATAATACATGTTTTATTATTTTTATCATTATTTCGTCTTATTACTTTCTTATTTATGTTAAGTACATCTTCTTGTCACAAAGCTGTGTAGTGGGTTATTAGGGCCATTCTCTTGCAGAGCACAAGTGCTATCTGCTCAAGATGGCAACATAATGTAGGAGGAAAGAGGGTGACCAAACTCAAGGATTTATTGACCAGCTGTGTCACTTAATGATTGGATGTAAAATGAAGATAAGTTCCAATTTACAGGATTGTTTGAGAATTAGAGAAAACATTTGTGAAATGCCAGGCACATGGTAGGCAAATTAAATGATAGCTATTATTATAAAGTCATTGTAGGTGGGGTAGTGCTAATTCCTTGAGCTGAATAGAGTTTTGAGGGACCTTGCTATTTTAAAGATTATTTCAAGTCTGTTTGGAAATACTGATGACTGAAGTAAATTATGTACAAGTGTTTCAAGTTGTAGCACATTAAGAAGCAGCTTACCTCAGCAATCAGCCTTTGGACTGAGACTTCCCCAGACAGTGACTTCTTTGTGTGGTGGATGTTGCCAGAGTGGATGTAAAGTGTCTCTTGTTAATCATGGGGAATGTCCCAATTGCATCTGGAGCCTGAATATCATTTTGAGAAGTTTTCCTTCAAATTTTCCTATAATCTTAGTTCTTGTGTTAAACCCAGATAAATTTTCAGTGCTTTAAAATTTGCTGCCATGTTTGGTACTACATCTAGAGTACATCTTAAAATTAAATTTTAGATATACATATAAAATTTGTGTATGAATATATATACATAACAAGTATATAGAGAAGTTCTATGTAACTATATCATCATGGACTCTTCCCATGCATCTTCTTTCACTGAAGTTTGTGCTTGTGAAATCCATGTTATAGGGAGACTAGAGTTCACTCAGACCCATTGGTGTGTATTCCATTGTATGTCTGATCCACAAGCTGTTTATTTATCTTACTGACAATGGAAATTTGGTTTGTTTCTGAGTGGGGCTATTATGAAAGTCTTTCTATGAACTTATTTGTACCATCACTTTTTAAAATCTGAAAGTTATTTTGCTACACAGCTCTGAAAAATATAATTACATCTTAGTATGATGATGATTAGATCTCTAATTTCCACTTATTTCCAAGTTAGTCCAATTTGTAAATCCAGTGGATTTGGAGACTGGTTTGGTCTCCCTTTTTCCAAATTAGTACTGATGTAAAGTACATCCTTCTGATGAGGACAAGAAAACTGACCTTAGAGATTTTTTTCCCCTTATTTTTTGTTGTAACAACATAACATGGTTTTTAGTGACCACCAAAGTATCTCTCCAATGAATAAGAAAAGTGTCAAGTAGCTTTTAAAATGTTGAAAATACTATATTTTTAAATTGCTTACTTGACTATTACTAGAGTAGTACCAGAAAAATCTTGATGGGTGCAATTTAAAATTGTTTTCTTATGTAATACTCTTCTGCTTTTTCCATTTCTTTTTTTTTTTATAAAGCTTTTATTTATTTATTTGAGAGAGAAAGAGAGAGAGAGAGATTTTGAGCATGCAGGTGAGTTGGGGGAGGGGAAGAGGGGGAGAATCTGAAGCAGACTCCCTGCTGAGCACAGAGCCTGATGGGGATTGATCCCCTGATCCTGAGATCATGACCTGAGCCAAAATCAAGAGTCGGAGGATCAGTCAACTGAGCCACCTGCTCTTTCTATTTCCTTTTGTAAATGAGTACAGGATTCTGTGATGCTCTTAGACTACAGGGGCTGCTTCTACTGTGGGACCTGCTCAATGAGATGGTGGATTTCTCAGAGGTGGAGATCGGGTCTCATTCAACTCACCTTTTACACGCAGTGATTCTCCTCATGGGAGAACTTTATAAATGGTTATCAGGTAATCAGGTTACTGTCAGATTTAGCCAGTTTCTAATTTAAAAACAAACAAAACAACAGCTTTCAGAAGGTAATTACCAGATGACCTTTTAATCTAGTTACTAAATGCTCATTTTTCTATATTTTAGAGTTTTAGGGAAAGATTCTCTTGTAATAAATTCCTACATACAGTCATTCAATATCAACTGCAGCTTTTTTTTTTTAAAGATTTATTTATTTATTTGACAGAGAGGAACACAGCTAGAGAGGGAACACAAGCAGGAGGAGTGAGAGAGGGAGAAGCAAGCCTCCCGCCGAACAGGGAGCCTGATGTGGGGCTCGATCCCGGGTCTCCGGGATCATGACCTGAGCCAAAGGCAGTCGCCCAACCAACTGAGCCACGCAGGTGCCCCTCAACTGCAGCTTTTAGGCTGTTCTTCTATGAAGACCATTCTCACCCCTCCCTTGGAAGGTGGGGTGGAGTTAAGCTACATGGACTGTAATGGAAACTTAGACTCAATCCACGGGGTAGAACCCGATGAGGCTCAGAAAAGGAAACTGTTACTGAATGAGGACATGATAATAGTTGGAGCCAGGTCAGGGAATATATGAGAAGAAAATTTAGTGTAGGTTCCGTGTTCTATGGGCATCAATGAGCAGAGAGAGTTTTGGGGCACCTTGCAGCTCACAGAGTGAATAAGGGTAGTAGCCAAATTAGAAATGGGTGCAAAACACAGTCTATTCCAGTAGAGAGCAAGCCTGGGCATGGAGAGGTCTGCACCTTGCTCTTCTCCCAGCCAGTTTTGTGATTGTGTGTGCAAGTCACTGCCGCTTCTGGCCTCAGGATTTTTAGTCTCCGGAAGAAGGGAGTTGGCCTGTATGAGCAATCATGTCTTTTCCGTAGTGGGTAAGACTCCAATTGTTCATTCTGTGCATGTCATGCCAGAAAGGAACACCCTTCCCCTCTGATGCCAGGGGCACATCCATAGAACGAAATAGGCTAACGTTGAGCAAATTACTGGAACATTTAAAGAGCCAGGTTGGGATCATTCAATTTTTAATCCAAATCCCATCTTTGCCTGGAGTATTGCGTCTCTAGTCTTCTTTTATAGTAGCAAACAGATAGCCAGAGTATTCACTGCATTTCTTTTGGTGCCAAAGATTTATATCAAATAGAACCCTGATTATATGACCAAGGCTTTAAAAAATATGAGACTATATTTTATCCAGATTTTGTGATTTAACACAAGTCTGTGCAATCCCCTTGACACAGACCATCTTGAATTCATCTAATTTCTCTACTTCCTTAGTAAGTTTGTTACTGAAGGGATAATGCTAGCCACTGTTGTAGAACATTGGATGTGTAGGTATTTTCCATATAAATAATGTGGATTCCTGTGGCGTGATGCATTAATGAATTTCCAGGCATGCTTGGGACATGTGTTTCTTGGAAAACATCTATCTAAACCCAGTTTTAGGAGCACAAAATGAGAAATACACATCACATATAAATTTGGCAGGAAAAAATATAAGCACAAAAATGGACTCTAAACTGACCAGGGGAAAACACTGTTTTATAGTGGGCATGTGTCTGATCAGCCTGTTCTACACAGAGGGCCACTTAGTGGAAATAGTAGATAGAGCAGAAAGAGCACTTAGTTTAGGCCAACATGTGTGATTCGATTCTTTTCTCATCTATAAAAAGTGAATGACAACATCTACTCTCTGAAGTTGTAGGGTTAAAGCTAATATATGTAAAACAAATGTTTGGCACATCTTAAAAAGCGTATTTAATGTTATCTTTTTGAATTAGGTTTTATAGACTAAAAAAGCCAATGTTAAGCTGGAAAGATTCTAAAACCAACATATACTCTGCAACTCAATGCGATAATAATCTTTTAATGCTTTATTATGAGCCATGCGTATGATGATAAAAACAGACATAACGGGGCTTACATTTCCACCCTGGAAATACACAGTATCCATCAACAAAAAGAAAAAAGAGAAGACATTTCTTTTGGGATGGACCAAAGTGAGATCTATGTAAGATCTTCTTGATTTTCTTGATACTTCTGGAATAGATTATTGGTGAGGGGCAAGGAATTTGTCCTAAAGAAGTCAATCCCTTTTTTTGGTTCCATATCACTTGTGGTTCTACACTGTCGAGAAAATATATTAAACCTAAGACTTCTAAACTCCCAACATCTTTCAAGATAGATGATCTCTTGAACAATAATATCAATGACTGACCGAAGCCCCTCAAGGCCTGTAGGTTGCATGTGGAATGAGTCAAAAGGAGGTGAGAAGGTGACAAAGGACATGGCCCATGACAATTTGCTGTGTATCCAAAGTCCTAGGATGTTGAGGGGAGAGTTCTGGCAAAGGACTTAAGAAGAACCGCATATAGCCTGTGGAGAAGGAGGTGGGATGAAGTTTTCTTGGTTGCCGACTTGACCATGAGGACACAGTTGCCTGTGACTTTGTTTTACCTGAATAAAGGTAGTTCCACCACAATAGAATTGTGTCCCCCAAAGACATGTTTAAGACCTAATCCCTGGTACCTGTGAGTGTTCTCTTATAGGGAAATAGGGTCTTTGCAGAAGTAATCAAGTTAAGATGAGGTCATACTGGCTTAGTGTAGGCCCTAATCTAATGATTGGTGTCCTTAAAATAAAGGGGAAATGTGGACTTACACAGAAGACCAGGAAAGAATACCAGATGAAGATAAAGGCAGAGATTTATGGCACCTTTCTAAACCAAGGAATGCCAACAAGTGCTAGAAACCACCAGAAGTTGAGAGAGAGGCAAGAAACAGGTTCTCTTTGGCAGAAAGAACCAATCCTGCCAACACCTTGATTTTGGACATCTGGTCTCTTGAACTGAGGGAGAATAAATTCTTTTTCTTTAAGCTGTCCAGTTTGTGGTAATTTGTTATGACAGCTCTAGCAAACTAAATCCATCACTAAATGAAAATAGACCTCTGTCTGTATCACAATCAATATGGACATCAATATCTATATACCAAGATTATGATGACCTTAGGTTTTGAGTTTTTAATAACATGTTGAATCATTGTATATGATTATATATCATGTATTTAAAATGAGAACTGTTTATTATCTTCCTCTGATCATCATGTGTTCTCTTTCTGTTTTGTCTTTGATTTTAGACTGTCATCAGTTTCAGGATGGATTCTCTCGTGGCAGCCAACACCAAATTTTGCTTTGATCTTTTCCAGGAGATAAGCAAAGATGATCCTCATAAAAACATCTTCTTCTGTCCTCTGAGCCTCTCGGCTGCCCTTGGCATGGTCCGCCTGGGGGCCAGAAGTGACAGTGCGCAGCAGATCGACCAGGTGTGGATCCAGTATCTCTGGGTCCACTCTCAGAGTCAGACCCTAGTCCCTCTTTCGAAAGCCACACAACTCACTGAGCCTGGGGCTTGTGGGGAGGCTGCATTTGCCCGGGAGCTTTTATTTACATCCCACCTTGCTCTCTCTTCAAGTCTCAGTGAAACCTCTACCTCTTTTATGATGCTTCTTTGGCCTCCCCAGTCTCATAACTTCTCAGTCGCCTTCTCTGTCTCTATGTGTCTGTCTGCCTGCATGTCTTTCCGTCTTCTGCTCTATAGTGATCCATACTGATATCACTAGCAATATTTTTAATGTGTCTATGTGTTCTTTCTTTCATTCCATAAATAAATATTTAGTAAGCACCAATTATGTATCCAGTGGCTAAAGATCTTGGTGTCCTCCTTGACTTCTCTCTTTCTCTCTCACTTCATATCTCACTCCAACAGGCTTTTCTCCATCAAGAGAAAAGTGTCCTGAGCCTGTGTCCCTGAGTCTGACCCAACACCATCCTTCTAGCCTGGATGTGACTTCCTCGTGGGCTTCCTTGCTTCTGAGGACAGTGTTCTCAATCTGGCTGCTAGAAAGATTCTTTAAAACCTCAGTCAGAGCCTATTTCTCATCGTTTCAAAACCTGGACTTCCAATGTAGCTAATGATAGAAGCCTGAGTCCTTATAGTGACCCATGAGGATTTGAATTCCTATCAACCAGGTGACTCCCTCTATCACCCTGTCCCCTTCCAACCTCTCCAGACACACTGGCCTCCAGATTTCTTAGGTAAGCATGCCCACTCCTTCCCTAGGGCCTTTGCTCCATTCCCTTTGCCTAATGGCTTTCCCTCCAGATAAGTGATCTACAACTTACTTTTTCCTTCAGGACTTTGATCAGAGTTTACCTTCTCAGCTAGTCCTTCCTTTACCTCTCAGTCTAATGCTGCATCCTGACTCCTAACTATGTAAAATTCCCTCCTACCCTAGCTACTTTTCCCTGACATGGGATTTTCCATCTTCCAAAAAAATGCATATAGTCATTCATTACTATGTGCCTCCCCTGTGAGAATATAATCCTCCAGATGACGAGAATCTTTGTCTTAGAACAATTCTTGGCTTATAGAAGCCATCCAATACAAATTTGTAGAATGGACGAATGAATGTGACAAAAATAACTTCCCAAATAATCTACAGGCTCCCGAGGTTGGTTTTATAACTTCCCTGGATCTCACACACAGTACAGAGGTATGAGGGGACCTCACCGTTATCACTAATAGGGACACTAATATGAATTCTTGGATTAAGGTATAATGTGTTTGGAGTCATTCTGCTTTATTCACTTACTTCTATTGGGAATATTATTCCATTAGCAAAATTTAGCTTTAGACTGTGATTGATATCCTCCCAGTCAGGTTTCAGACATTCTTTCTCTAGGCACTTGGGTTTCAGCTGCCCAGCAAAACTCACCTGAACAACACAAGATGGGATTTGTCTCCTACCTTTTCTGCAATGGCCTGGGTAACTTATCTTTCACTGCCCTTGCTTGCTTGATTGACTAAAAGGTCTAGATCAGTGCTAACACAAATATAATTCAAATCCCACATGTAATTAAAAAAATTTAGCAGCCATAAGAAAGTAAAAAGAAATAGGTGAGACTAATTTTAATAATATATTTTATTTAAACCAATACATCCAAAATATCATATCAACATGTAATCAAGCAAGCAACTTAAGTGAGATATTTTACATTTTTTTCATACTAAGTTTTCGAAGATCCAATGTGTATTTTACACTAGCAGTATGACAAGCCCAATAGCCATGTGTCTCATGGATACTTTGATATTCTTTTAGTTTGGTTACATTCGTTCTTAAATGCAGACCTGGGGGAGTACATGCAGTTTACATCCCTTCCATTCCACCTCACAACCAAGTCCAGAGAAACATCCACTGTTCTTTAAACTGTTATTGCTGTTTTGACTCTGGACTCATTGTCCCTGTAACACTATAGAAATGTTTCTGAAGCTGTTCAGGTTTTCTGCTGTTCGTATTGTCTGAGAGATCCCATATTCATCCTTGCACAGGTATTACACTTCAATGAATTTTCCCAGAGTGAAGGAAAAGAACCTGATTCCTGTTTGAAAAGCAAAAAACCAGAAGTGCAGGTTCACAGCTCTCTGGAGGAGCAGAAAGAAACAAGGGAGTCTCTGACTCAGCAGGTGAGCTGCCATGAACTCTTGCCCCTCTTCTTATGAACTGTTCATTCTCATTACACCGTATTTGGCTGTGGTTACTTATCCCCTGGCTGTCATCATCAGCAACAACAATAGCAAGAATGCCATTTGGCCTCCAATTCTTTCCTGATTATTTATCTTATATATTGTTGGCTGTAAGCTAGATTCCTAAAGAGTAGAATCTGGTATCTTCTACTCATGGTAAAGACAGAGCAAAGCCCCATGACTCACTTAGTTTTCCAGGTCACAAGTCCCTGGGATGGAGCATGGTTGAGGATGAAGGGCAGTAAGGGGTAGGAGTCAGCTGTGGGAGTCTTACTCTCTTTCTCTACCTTTGCCTGTCTATTTCATGGGGAAATCTACTGGTACACAAAGCTCTTATTGGTTGTCTCATACCAAGAGTGGGAAAGATCTTCTCCAGGTTATATATCCCTGTACCGTAGAAAGCTTAAGAGGAGGGTGGGGAGAAGATTGTCTTTTTCTTGTATCTTTTTGAACATAGAGGAAAACGAGGTGCACTGATCTGAAACATGGTGTGCACCGCTGAGTCCCCAGATGCATTTTTCCTGGATGACCTTGATACCAATTGGGAGCCTTGACCTTCCCCTGGGACTTGTTCCCACCCTCCATTCCTCTCTTCTTCTCAGCTTGCTCCCCCAGATAGTAATAACATGAAATGACAACGTGCTCTGGGGCATTTTGCTCTCCTCATCAGGTCCCATTTTCTTTCTTCTTTTGTCAGGCCGAGTCTTCTGATGATGAGAGCGGACTGCTCAGTTGCTACTTCGGGCAGCTTCTCTCCAAGATAGACAGGATCAGAGTTGATTATACCCTAAGTATTGCCAACAGGCTTTATGGAGAGCAGGAGTTCCAGATCTGTCCGGTGAGTTCGGCATGACTGGTGATTAAAACTATCACATGGCATATGATTTAAAAATCAGTGAGTAGCTGGATTACTCACCTGGCACCTGGACCACAATCCTCTCTGACAGGAGGATGTGCTGTGGACTGTGGGGCTCCCTGGGGCCCACCTCTTTCCTACGCTGTCGGTTGCCCTTCTGCCAGTTTTCAACTTGAGCAGCTTAGGAGACCTACTGTGGGTGGAGAGAGGGTCGCGTGACTAAGGTGTGGGTTTGATAATGGCCTTCTCTATCGTGACCCTCTTTCCCAGTAAAGGTGCCCGGTAGATGCACTTGGTAGCTCTTTTTCCCGTCCCTCGCCACTCTTCCCCAAGTACTTCTCCAAAATCCCCGTTCACGCCACCATCAGGCCATCCCTCGATAGAGTTGTACTTAGCAGCACCACAGTAGAGCAGAAGGAGACTGCATTTAGAGCCAAAGAGCTCCCGGCTTGTCTCTGTGGCTGAGCAGTGTGTACCTACAGTAAGGCCCATCAGTTTCCTCTGTCACTGCTGCAAGGAGCCACATGCTTAACAATGGACATGAGGGGTGTGACCACAGGCAGATGTGTGATGCAGGTGGTTAGGCTGGTCTAGTGAGGGGGCGGGCTTAGCCTCCTTTGGCTGAAATAAGTATGTTCTCTCAACAATGGAAATGAGCTTTTAGATGCTGTCTTTTTATTTTTTTAAACTGGCTTTGTTGAGGTATAAATTCACATATCATACACTTTACCAATTGAAAATGTACATGTCAGTAGATTGGGTATATTACCTTGTAACTGTGGTAACATATAACATAAAAATGGTTATTTTAACCATTTTTTAAGGCTTCAATATCTTTTCTTTTATTTATTTATTTTTAAAGATTTTATTTACTTGACAGAGAGAAACACAGCTAGAGAGGGAACACAAGCAGAGGGATTGAAAGAGGGAGAAGCAGGCTTCCCATCGAGGCAGGGAGCCCGCTGTGGGACTCGATCCCGGGTCTCCATGATCATGACCTGAGCCGAAGGCAGTTGCCCAACCAACTGAGCCACCCAGGTGCCCCTATTTTAACCATTTTTAAGTAAACAGTTTGGTAGCATTGATCACATTTACAGTGTTGTGTAAACATCACCTGATTTCCAAAACTCTGTAACCATTGAGTAGGTTTTTTCTTTTTTTTTTTAAAGAATTTTTTAAAATTTATTTCAGACCAGAAAGAGATAGAATGAGTGGGAGAGAAGGGCAGAGAGAGAAGCAAGCACCTAGTCTCGCAGAGAGCTCAATGAGAGCCCAATGTGGGACTCGATCCCAGGACTGTAGGGTCATGACCTGAGCCAAAGGCAGATGATTAACTGACTGAGTCACCCAGGAGCCCCTTAAGTAGGGTTTTAATTCTTAAAAACAGAGGCATTTTATAGCTAAATCTCTCAAGTTACTTGATGCTCATGTTATAGTGTCTCCACAAATGGGATGTCTAAGGAAAAGGGTATCTGGTAGGAATGGATTGTGCCCTTGTAACTGTGGACTGCTTCATGAATAGGCATTCTTTTTTTTTTTTAAGATTTTATTTATTTATTTGACAGAGCGAAGCACAGCTAGAGAAGGAACACAAGCAGGGGAAGTGAGAGAGGGAGAAGCTGACTTCCTGCCGAGCAGGGAGCCTGATGTGGAGCTTGAACCCGGGACTCCGAGATCATAACCTGAGCTGAAGGCAGCCAGTTAACAACTGAGCCACTCAGGCACCCCGAATAGGCATTCTTTTTAAAAAAAGATTATATTTATTTATTTTTAGAGAGAGAAAGAGAGAGTACAAGCAGGGGAAGGAACAGAGGGGGAGGAGGGAGGGAAAGGAATCTCAAGCAGACTTTACACTAAGTGCAGAGATGGACATGGGTTCTGAGCTGAAACCAAGGATTGGATGCTTAACCAACTGAGCCACCCAGACATCCCATGAAAAATCATTCGATATCTTCTACTGTCTTCCATATTACCCCTTATGCACCTTGTCACCACAATGAGTGAAAGGCCTGTGGCTAATTAAGAGTGGGGGATAGATAAAGACCACATATATACTGTTTAAATGACCATCTCTCTCATCAGGCTCCTCCTGACTAGCACAGTTACCTGATTCCACGGTATTATTTCTCTTTATTCCAATTTAACAGGAATACTTAGATGGTGTGATTCAATTTTACCACACGACCATTGAAAGTGTTGATTTCCGGAAGGACACTGAAAAGTCGAGACAACAGATAAACTTTTGGGTTGAATCTCAGTCCCAAGGTAAGAAAGACCAAACACATTATAGCTGGTATTCTTTTTTATGTAAAAGGAGAAAAGTCAGCCCAGTGTCTCACATTTCTAGTCTGTCAAGACCAGGTGTTCACAAGCATAACCCTGTTCAAGGCCCGTTTTGCAGGAGCTGTGTTTCTCCTTTGCTCCATCATAAAAGGGGAAATCTTTTTAGCCAAGCACATTCCAGAAGAATGTTAACTATTTCCATGTTTTTTAAGATTTTATTTATTTATTTCCCAGAGAGAGTGTGCACAAGCAGGGGAGTGGCAGGCAGAGGGAGAAGTAGGCTCTCCACTGAGCAAAGAGTCCAATGTGGGTGTGGGACTCAATCTCAGGACCCGGGATCATGACATGGGCCTAAGGCAGATGCTTAACTGACTGAGCCTCCTAGGCATCACAGCTATTTCCATTTAAAAAAAAAATGTCAGTAGAAAAATTATGAAGAGAATCTAGTCATTCAGAAGGAAATGGAAATAATAAAATTCCAATTTTTATCAACTTTTCACAAGGCACCTAGGTGTTTCCTGGATGAAGGGTTTAGAGAGAGTTATGAGTAGTAAACTTCAGAATTCAACATAAAATGGAATATTTTTTTTAATATGAAACTCCCCTGTCTGGCCTTGTCTTGGGACAAGCACCCAAACTGCAAAATTATTTCTCCTAACTTGGTTCACATGCCCCAGAAATTCCCATTCATTCAAGATTCCACTTAGTTGCCAAGAGGAAATCATGTTCACTAAAAAAATTTATACTAAGGAACTAGTTAACTCTCCAGCAGTATTTTAAGTGTAGGTGATGTCGACATAATCTTTTACTATGGAGTTTAAGTGGAAGTTTTGTCATAGAAATCTCTACTCATCTACTCGGTGTGTATTCAGATAACCGAAGGTCTGGTATTTTGTGGTAGAAGAGAATGTGTATACCACAAATGGATGATTGCCTGACTGCATGGGATTTTTCAGTCTGCCTCAGGGCTGTGTTATGGTGGAAAGAGCCTCGGAGCTGGACCAAGAGCTGGAAGGCCGCAGGACTGACCTCAGCCAGCCTTGCTGGTTTTTGGCTGTGTGGCCTTACCTCTCACTAGCTGTGGTGTATTCTTCTCTAAGATGGGATAACAATACCTGCTTCTCATAGTTAACATGGAATGGCATGAGAGAGGACATGTGAAAGCCCCTACTGAGTAGATTTTATGTCTTGGCTTAGCATATTTATATGCATTTTTGTTTATATGTAAGCATATACCTTTTGCTATGATAAGCACTTGAGATAGGAAGTTTACACAATAGTTCTGTTTCTCAAGGAGGTTATAATATAATCAGGTGGTGGGGTCTACTTTGAAAGGTATATCATGGGGGTAAGGGGATAACCTGGTGATGGGTATTATGAAAGAGGGCATGTGATGTGTTGAGCACTGGGTATAATTTACAACTAATGAATCACTGAACATATCAAAAACTAATGATGTACTATATGTTGGCTAATTGAGCTTAATAAAAAAGAAGAAAGGCCAAATCATGGCATAGAATGTCTCATGGCAAGGTCCAACCACATTGACTCAGGGAATGGAAGGAAATTCTCTCAGTTTCAGTGCTTTAGAATGGGTCCCTCTTGGGGTTGAGAGACAGCGTGTCTCCCTCATCACTCACCCCCTCACCTCCACCGCATCCAGGACTGAGTGGTGTAATTTTCATAGGTTAGTTCTTGAATAAGACATGCCCTAGCCTTTGGGATGGGAAGCGGCCTTAAGGAAAATCTGTCTACATGAATACTTTTGGCACAATTCACATTCAGGATATTCTCTGAAACCTTTTTAAAGGCAAAATCAAGGAACTCTTCAATGAGGATGCAATTGACAGCGCGACTGTGCTGGTGCTGGTGAATGCTGTTTACTTCAAGGCCAAATGGGAAAAGTATTTTGACCCTAAAAACACGACTGATGCGCTCTTCTCTCTAAATGAGGTATGATATTACAGATGTGGTTTTCTAGATATTGCTTTCATAATATCCACTAAGAAGTATGATTTGCCATATGCGTACTCAAGTTTAAAACTCAGGTCTCTGGGTTAAAGCATACAACATAATAAGAATATTTTGCTGTTAGCAAAAGTCAGTACTGGAAGTTTGTTGACCATCTTGCTGCCATGAGCATTTTCCATTCTTTATTTCACTTGTTCCCTAAAATATCATTATGAAGATAGGTGTGTTGTTATTCTCATTTAGAAGTTGAGGGGAAAGGATGCAAAAGTTAGGTTACTTAGCTAAATTTATGCATTAGCATTCACATCTGTATTTGTCTCGAAAACCCATGTTCTAAGCCACCAGACTGTAGAATGGAGGAAAGGGAAGGTTGGGATCCCAGCCCACCACTTGCCAGCTGTGTTCCTCTCGCAAGTGCTGTGCATCTCCTCTGTAGATTGGAGAGCTCTCACATACACAAGGTGTCTGGGGTGGTGGCTTTTCATCTGATGGAAGCCTATGGAAGAAGTGCTGTTATTTAACATGTAGATAATTATCACATAACCAAGGCTCCAGCTGGTGCTGTGTTGGTCATTCAGGCCAGCGAGGGCAAGGGTCAGGAAGTCAGATGAGGCCAAGAGACTGGGTGGTGCAGGCGCAGAAGGTACAAAGCTGGTGGGGCTTATTTCCATTGGCTAGGCCATAGGGAGATGCCTGGATAGGCAGTTTACCAGCGAGTGGTCTTGGGAGCTGAAGATCTATTAAAACCATGGGAGAATAAGGTGTTGGCAAAGGACGGGCGAGCTGATCAGTGGGCAGAGGGCTCTTGGGTTGGATCACTGATGTGGCTCAGAGCTTCTGGTGAAGACCCTTCTCATCTTAATGGAGCCCTGTTTTCAGGAGAGATGGCCATGTGAGTGCGTGAGCTTACTGTAATAGTCCTGTGACTTTCTATCCTGTCCACCGCAGAATGAAAAGAAGACTGTGAGGATGATGAACCAAGATGGCCTGTTTCGAATCGGTTTCATAGAGGAGCTGAAGGCACAGATCCTTGAAATGAGGTATACCAAGGGGGCACTCAGCATGTTCATCCTGCTGCCTTCTTGCTCTGAAGATAACGTGAATGGCCTGGAGGAGGTAAATCTTCACTTTGCTGTCTCTACAAAATACTTTAGTGTCAATCTTTGGAGAGCAGCCCTATTTACCCTCTACTGAGGAAGGATGGCACCTCAGCTACCACAGATACCAGAGGATATGTAAGAATCTGTATTCGATGAGACAGTTATCCCTCATTGGTTTAGAAAAGGATGAATGCCAAACATGTTGGATAGGGCTTTCCTCTCCCATCTCATAGCTCCCTGCAGTTTTTCTCCAGACCAAGAAATCTGGATGTGGAGTGACATGAGACTTGATGCAAATGAAATAGCTTTTCCTTTTCTCTGAATAGCCTGACTTCTGGCCTCTTGCTCAGACTCTACTGCTGTGTGAGCCAGCACTATGTTAATTACTTTACACATATCAGTTTGTTCAATCCCAGCAAAAGCCTAATGGTATTATCTCTGTTTTATAGAAGAGGGAATTGAACCTCAGAATGTTAAGACTTGGCCAAGCTCACTCAAGGTGGTGAGCTGAGCTTTTCTGGGCTTTGATACCCAGACACCAGTCTGTCGGACACCAGAGGATACCAGAACTCAAATTGTCCTGTGACTTCTAAAGAGGAAGCAGATTTGCTTGGAGGAATTTAAATGACATCAGTGTAGTTTAAGGCTCAGGGAAGGACCTTGAGGATTGTTACTGGCTGTTGAAACAGACTCAAGGCCTTTGAAGTAATTGGGGCATCCTTTGCAGGCTCATCATCTGACCCTAAACATTATTTCCTTCCTTTTGTAGCTTGAAAGGAACATCACTCATGAAAAAATAGTGACCTGGAGCAGCTCAGAGAACATGCCAGAAGAAAGAGTAGCCGTCTCCTTCCCGCAGTTCACCCTGGAAGACAGCTATGATCTCAATTCTATTCTGCAGGACATGGGCATCACAGATATCTTCGAGGAAGGGAAGGCTGATCTTACTGGAATCTCTCCAAGTTCCAATTTGTACCTTTCAAAAGTTGTCCATAAAACCTTTGTGGAGGTGGATGAAAATGGTACCCAGGCAGTTGCTGCCAGTGGGGCAGTTGGCATGGAGAGGTCCATACCTTCGGTGCCGTTTACAGCTGATCACCCATTTCTCTTTTTCATCAGACACAACAAAACCCAGACCATTCTCTTCTATGGCAGGGTCTGCTCTCCCTGAAGGGAGCGCACTGTCTAGTACCCAGGAGCTGGAAAAAAGTGGCAGAACAGTCTCCTCCTGGCATTACATGGGCATTTGCATTCTTGCTGATATCTAAAGCTGACCGAATCCTGTCACCGCTCCATGCCCCCTCCTCCTGCCACTGGCCTGAGCTTGTCCTGACCCTTCTCTCACCCTGTAGCTGACTTTCATCTACGTCCATTAATATCAAAGGCCCTCAATTCCTCCCTAACCTTTCACCACACTAAGCATTCAAGCATATAATTCACCCTCTGTGACCTGCAGGTCAATGTAATTGAGAATGGTACTGACTAAGTTCCCTACCGCCTTGTAAAGGAATCTTGGAAGTTCAAGTCATTAGACCACTCCTAGGGAAAGACAAATTCAGAAACTACTTTAACATGGGCAACAGGAGGAAATATTTAAATGGAATGTGTTTTGAAAACTTAGCTCTATTTCTATGGTAGTTAAAACACAGGTCATCATTGGGCAAGACACCCTGTCTCTTGCTTTCCCATCTTCTTCTACTGCATAGAAAATGCCCTGTAAGATGTTTCTCACCTGAGAGAAAATCCACCCACCTGGGATGAATTTAAGTGAGAGCTCAAGGACAGAACATGCCCTGACCAGCACTCATTCTGCAGAGATCAGGATATGTTTTATGAATCTGACATTGACCTAGGGGAGCAGCAGTGGATTTAAAATTAGTCTCAGCTTTCCTTATTGAGTCTCCTAGGCCGTCATCATGAAGCTCGATCCTCTGTAACTTCTTCACCCTTTTCTTCAGAGAATTCTCCTTTGTAGTTACCCCTAAATACCCAGCATGTTATGTGGGAGAGGGGAGCGCTGTCCTCCCTACAGACTGCTGGGCTCCCTAACACCCTCTGTCAGGAGTCTGGCCACATGGACCTATTTCCTCCTGGAGGCTTTATGCCTGGTCACATCCTGAGAGCAGACCCGGGTCTGGGCATGATGCAGGTGGAAACCTTTGTCAGGAAGGCCCTTGGGTTCATATCAAGCTCTAGTCTGTTGAAGGCCGGGTGCTGGAGTGTTCAAGACTCTAGAAGCCGGGACCGTCGTTCTCTAATACGTGTATCTGAATTCTTGATCTCTGCTTTAGCTGAACGCTCTGGAATGATCACTAACAATGCCTAACTCAAGGATGTGGAGAGTCATTCTGTTGAGGTGAATTTCTGGTCTTGGCTGTGGCCATGTTCCCTGCCCTATGAGCCTCCTCCCAGTTGCCACTGTGTTGGTTAAGTGTGGCTGTGGCTTAAGTCATGCTTGCCCCAGTCCGCCATTTTTCTCTATATTAATTATTTCTTTGTGCTGTGAGAGACAAGTTCCACGTTCCCCATACAGGCTTCTCATTGTCAGAGGTTGTTTGTGGTATAAAAAATTTCTCATCGATAATGTGAGGTAGCTAGACATGGCTTTTCCAAGTCCTTTCCACAGAACACATGTCCCGTGAGTCAAATTTGTGTCAAATAATCAAATACATAGTCTCTTCTGTGTTTTTTTGGGGGGATGAGAGGTTGAGGATTCCATGCCTGACCTGGCATTGCTGTGGGAGACTAAGCTGCATAACTATGACCTATGTGAAGGTTTGACATCGTCTGGCATTGCTATGTTCTTATTCTCTTCTTTGATAGACACATCTTATTTGTGTTGGGATCTCTCAGAATTTTAATCATGAAGGGAAAGTGTATCTATTTCAAAAATAAGAGTGAGATTCTTATCTTTCTGTGAATCAATAAACTTACTCTTTACTAATCTTCAGTTGATTAAAATGTTTCTTAGTAAATAAAACACTTTGTCTTTAGTTAAAATGTGTATAATATTTTATGTGCCAACTGACCTTTTTAGTGACATAAACCTAACTCTAAATTTTTTTCATCCCCAAATAGAAATATATAACCTATAAAACTAACCACTCATCTCAATTATTTCAAAAAGATCTATTTGTGCCAGAAAATCTTTCTTAACATTCCACCATAATTACATAAGAAAGCATATGCAAAAGATGAAAGTTTGCATTGATTTGAAAATCTAGGAGTGATATCCAGTGGATCATCAAACTTGGAAGATGTTTCTACTGATTACGAGTTAAGAGCTGGAAGGAAAACCTCAACAGGAAATTCCCTGTACGGTGCCACCCCTGTGTCAGTCAGGTTTGTTCCCTTCCATTACTGCCTTTGCTGGGGTTCAGAAACACAAGACCCCTGCCAGCTTAAATTTCAGACAGCCATCTTTTCCTTTGTCCTTGCCATGGTCTTCTAGCCTCTGTCTTTCTTGACAGTTTTGTTCTTTCTGCAGCCATTTGAAGACTGAATGAAACTCCCCTAATACAACACACAGGATAGTGAGGAGAAGCATTGGCACTTTCTATCCTGGGCAGTTTAGACTTCACAAGGAGAGTGTTTTTTGGTGGGACATGGACAGAAGGAACCCTGGTGGCAATGTTGTTGGATTCTTATATTTCATTTGTCCCCTCTGTTTGAAGTGTCAGAGAGTCCGACCAAACAGGGAGGACAGAGTTCTAATTTAGTTCAATGGAATACAGTAGATGGAAGCCTATGAGAAACTGGAAATTATGCTCAAATTTAGGAGCTCTTGACTCTTCATTCTTGCGCCAGTGAGACTGACCCTTTAATATGGCAGCCAGAGGCACAGAGAATATGCAAGTCCGTCCGCGTTCAAATCCAGGGAGTGAGCTCCTCCATTTCTCATTCAGGATTCCCTCCACCCAGAAAAGCTTGACAGGTAGGAGAAATGAGGCAATGTAGATTCCAAAACAACTGATTCATTTACTCTGACTACAAACATTCTGGGAAGAGAACCACCAATGTGTTGTCCCCAACAGGCTCTCTAGGGCTCTTCAGGTCATAGGCTCTGTACATTCTATTTTATTTCAACTTCGGCCCTCCTTATGATTTTGTACATTATCTACTGCATCTTCCCCTTCCAACTCCTCCCCAGTTTCTTCTTGAGCTGGATCAAGCCAGAACACATCTTGCTTCATCCCTGATTGCTGTTTACTTCTTTTGCGTTTGCATGTGTGGCTTTTCTTTTTTTTATTACACTGTCATTAATAGGTGGAGGCCCTATCATTGAGATGATGGGTAAGGAAACTGTGCGGTGTCTCAGTGGGTTTCCTTGCTCTGTAGTTGAATGTCAACGTCAAACATGTTCTTCATTCACATTACCCGTGTTGTGTTCTTCTTTTCCCAAATCCCCTGCTGCCGCCTTCTTCTTCTCCTTCTCCTCCTCCTCCGCTGCCTCCTCCTCCTTCTCCTTCTTCCTCTTCCTTTTCTTCCTCTTCTTCTTTTACTCAATAAATATAACCCAAGATTGTATTTAAGAGGCATACCTCTGGGGCACCTGGTTGGCTCAGTTGGTTAAGCGACTGCCTTAGGCTCAGGTCATGATCCTGGAGACCCAGGATAGAGCCCCACATCGAGCCCCCATCAAGCCCCATATCAGGCTCTCTGTTTGGCAGGAAGCCTGCTTCTCCCTCTCTCACTCCCCCTGCTTGTGTTCCCTCTCTCGCTGTGTTTCTCTCTGCCAAATAAATAAATAAAATCTTTTTTAAAAAAGAGGCATACCTCTTACCAATGTATTCTATATACTTAATATTTAATTTAAAAATTCTCATATTCTCATACACTGTTTCCCTTCTAAATAATGCTCTCCATCATGTGCATCAGATAATGCTTTAGCTACAGATGGGTGAAAGGCTCTGAGAGGCAATCGAATGCACAACAGTGGAGCTGTTCATCTTTTGCATATGCTTTCATTTGTAATTATGGTGGAAAGTTAAGAAAGATTTTCTGGCACAAGATAGATCTTTTTGAAATAATTAAGATGAGTGGTTAGTTTTATAGGTTATGTATTTCTATATTTGGGGATGAAAAAATTTAGAGTTAGGTTTATGTCACAAACATACCTTTTGTTGACACATAGAGATTCTGAACAGATCACCCCAGCTACAAGGTTATGTAAATGGGGAAAACATACAGAGCTTTAAAAAATTTTGGAGGAACGAATACATCACGCTATAGACAAAAAAATGAAGCTCCAGAAAATGATTTGTGACAAGAACCTGTAGAGAACTTTAGAAATTTTTTTGGTATGATTGATAGGTTTGAAGAAGACAGGGAATCGTGGACTTTAAATGTAAATCTATGAAAATAAACTGTAGATAAATTGTGACAAGGTGTGAAAAAATTGGATGAAATATAAAAAGATTGCCTGGGACCTAAAAATACAGTAGCAGAATTTAAATAGATTTTAGAAGCAGTAAAGAAACAAAACTGATGTACTGGAAAATTTAATTAGTGATGAATAGGGTGTATTTCAGTGTTTGTCTTAGAATATATAGAAATAATAAAAAGGGAATTCATAGCTATAAGAGAACAGAAAATAAACCCAAGAGCTATAATGTTTAAAGCAAGCATATTAATTGGTATGAAATTAATAATCAAGACACAATTAAAGAAAACTCTCTTAACTTGGATAATCACCTGATTACATGGATTGATTTCCAAAAAAATTAAGTAAAAATAGACTTGCTAAAAACCTAAAAATAAAAGGCTGAGAAAATAATTCTATTAACATTGGGCAAAAAAGAACATAATTCACTTATAAAGGATAAATAGTCAGAGGTGCCTGAAACATTCATGTTTTGTTAAATTTCTGAAGATAGGGAAACCTAGTCTATGGTTTGAAGGGAAACTATATGATTAAAGAATCTCCTGCTCAGTCAAGTTGTAAATGCAACAGAAAATCCTTCCTAGCTGTATTTCTGCACAGGTGAGCATGTTGTGTTTAATCCCCAGCACCTGGCACCATGCTATAAATATCAGAGGAACTGAAATTGAATTCCTGTTGCTTTGAGTAGAATCCAATTCAGTCAAAGGCTCCAAAGGTAAAGAAATACATCCAGTAAAAGTATGATTTTAAGCAACAGGCAGAGGAAGAACTGAAAGTCTTAATTTTAAGTTCTAATTATGTCCCCAAATTGTTGGCAGTTGTGACTCTTCCTTTTGGCACTTTTTTTTTTTTTTAAATGTCAGTTCCAGGCATGAGGTGAGTTTCAATATCCAGAATAAGACTACAGTCATGAAATCTCTGAAATGGAACAGTAACAGTTCCTGATATTTGTTGAGTACTTACATGTACTGGTATTGATCAAAGACCTTTGTATGTATTAGCCCCTTTAATTCTCTCAATCTCCCTCAGAGTAGGTTATTATTAGTACCCATAGTTAACAGAGGAAACAAAATAACCCAGGTCGCAGATGACTGGACTACAGTTTGAACCCAGCAGTCTGGCTGGATAATATACAGTGGATTTCTAACCACTACCCTATATATCCTTCCAAGTAGAAATAAGAACATAAGGGGCCAGGTGCCTGGATGGCTCAGTAGGTTAAGCCTCTGCCTTCGGCTCAGGTCATGATCTCAGGGTCTTAGGATCAAGGCCCTCATAAGGCTCCCTGCTCAGCAGGGAGCCTGCTTCCTTCCCTCTCTCTGCCTGCCTATCTGCCTACTTGTGATCTCTCTCTGTCAAATAAATAAATAAATAAAATCTTAAAAAAAAAAAGAACATAAGGGGCCATTTACTTCCATTTTATTTATTTTTTTTGCAAGCATGCCCTTTGAGGGCCAAGGACTTACTTGAGATAAAGTTTTGGGTTCCAGCTAGCTTTGAGCTTTGAGGTGGAGAATTCAGGGGGCAGAAAGAGTATAACGTAGGTAATCATCATGGTGGGACGTTAAGTTCTTCAGTAGGAGCTGCCTGGCAGGTGTGTCTTCCTGCCCTGACCCCATGCCAAGCAGTGAGTGACAGAGGTCTTTTCCCCCTGGCTGTAAGTGGGTTTTCTTGAGTCACAGAGGCATCGCCATGCCCCCCCAAGTGACTGCTATAGTCACTACAGTCACAGAGGAGGACAAATTCCCACTTAAGGGGTATAAGCTTTTAGTATCCTTGTCAGGAAGCACATACAGAGCCTTCCACTCCTAAACTGCTAACACATTCAGGGGTAACTGCAAAACGACATTCATAGACAGTCTAATGGGGAATCTCAAAGACAGAGGTAAATGCATGACATAGATCATCAAATGTCTAAAGGAAATAACCACATGAAAGAAATCAACTTCAACAGAGTTACTAGATCAGATAAAATACAGTAAGACATATAAAATGAAGTTAAGATATTCATTTAGGAAAAAAAAAGATATTCATTTAGAGATCCTGAAAATAAGCTTAATTATTATAAAAGGTCAATAAGTCGACTGAATAGCAGAATGAAGACAGCCCAAGGGAGAGCTGGAAGATTGAACCTCGAAATTCTACAAAACATGGAAGAGACAGATAAAGAGATAGAAAGTACTTAAATATGTTAAGAGCCATGCTAGGTTAGGGAAAGAAGCTCCAATATTCATCAGTGAGCATTCCAGAAACAGAGAGAGCTGAGGGAAGGAAGTACTCAAAGATATAAGAAAAGAAAAATAGAGAGAACTGAAAAAAATTCATGTCGCTTGAAAGGGCCCATTGAGAGCCTACACTTCCACACTGTGGCTAAATTATTGAACATCAGGGAAAGGGGAATATTCTAAAATCTTTGTGAGACCAAAGAAATAGAATTCATAAAACAGAATGAGAATCAGATTGGTTTTAGGTTTCTCTTTGGCCCTGCAAAAAGACACAGGGCAATATTTTGGAGTTACAAGAGAAAGGAAATGTAACTAAAGTACACACCTATATGAACTGTTATTCACCGGTGACAGCAAAATGCTGTCTAGCTGTAAACTTTAACCTGAAACAAGTTCTACAACAAAAAATCCTTAAAAGATGAATTGGACAGGAAAATGTGAGCTCTGAATAACTGAGATGCCAGAAAAAAAGAAAAAAAGAGCAAAATGTGATTTAAGTTTAAATTAGAATTAATTATTAAAAAATGAGGATTCACACAATTTCAACAGGAGAGTGGGAGATGGTAGGGTTAAAAAGTAAAGTGAGATTAACTCTAGACATTAATAGAAATTTATGTTTAATATTTGTGTTAAACCAAAGGCTAACCAGTTGGAGAATTGAGATAGATGTACAATTGCTGAAACATTAAGGGGAAAAAGAATGAAAAATACTCGATCAGTTCAAAGAAATATGATCAAGAAGACAAGAAACAAGAAAGCATAGTGTATACACAATGTAAAACAAGGTGGCAATAAGTCTAAGTAAGTTAAATTGCATAATCACAAGACAGACTGAATTTAAAAAGACAAAGGTTTATTTATACACTGTTAATAGGACACAATAATAAGAACATGAGGATTAGAATAATGATAAAGAAGAAATACTGGAGAAACATTAACAGAAGAAAAGTGAGAATAGTAACAATAATATCAGATGAAAAATTTAATCAAAGCTCAAAACGGTAACGAACAAAGAATCATGACGCATTTCTTATTGTTGTTTTCGTTTCTATTCTAATTTTTTGCAATTATGATTTGAAACATTCTTCATGTTCATGATTTTTTAAAGGTTTTATTTATTTGAGAGAGAGAAGAAGAGAGAGCAGGGGGAAGAGCAGAGGGAGAGGGACAAATAGGCTGTGGTAGGCAGAGAGGGGCTTGATCTCAGGACCCTGAGATTGTGACTTGAGCTGAGATTGTGAGCCAGCCGATACTTAACTGCCTGAACCACCTAGGTGCCCCACAGTGCTTTTTAAGTGTTATTTAACTGATAAGGTAAAATGCTGCAGCTTTTTTTGTTTTGGCTCATTTTTTATTTTGGGGGGAACATTTTTATGTTCTCTTCTTACAGCAATTTTGCACGTTTATTGGATAACTTTTTCTGTTCACTCTGAAATGTGTAGAATTTTTGGGCTAAAAGCGACTAAAAAATTACTTTAGGAAGGCAATGTTTCTTGGTTCAAGAGTACCCTCTTCTGTTGGTCTAGTAAAGTGCAGCTTATAAAACAAATGATATCTTACTGCTATGCTTGTAGATCTGAATTATGTGCACAGTATTTGAAATCAGGTGGTTTCCATTAAACTGCTGGAAAAGATTCACTAGAAGAATAAATATTGGTAAAGGAGACTAACTCATTATGCAGAGATTTTATGATCATCTTTCAAAAAAATCCAAATGAGTTAGCTGACAGTTTACCAAAGAAGAAAGTTCTTCAAGATGATTAGTTAGCTAGTTACCCAAAATTTAAAACAAACAAACAAAAAAAGCCTTCTTATACACCACCAATAGCTATTTGCAAGTTCAACATTTCAGTTAATACATCGCATTTAATTCTATATGAGATTTTCTCATTATTCATTTGTTTATTTATAGTATGCATCTCCTCAGTAGAGTGTCAGTGTGATGAGAGAAGAGATCTTTTATACCTTATTCCTTGCTGTTTCTCGGTACTTAAACCAGTATCTGACACAGAAGCAAATGCTCAAATAATACTTGTTGAATAAATGAATGAATGAAAAAGCAAACACCTTTTTCACAAGAGTAGAAAAACTATAAAATATTTATGAATAAGTCTAAAACACATGTTTCCATGGGCTGAATAACATAAATATGGAAATATTAAAAATATAAACATAGAATTCAATGATTTGTCAAATAGTGAATATCCATGCAACCACTGTAAAAAATATCACATTATCCTTACTCCAAAGCTCCCTTGCATCACTTTCCAATTTTTACTTTCTTCATCATCTACGAAATATAACCAGTATGCTGACTTGCAACACTATAGTTCAGTTTTGCCCGCTTTTGAATGTCATACAAATAGAATCATACAATCTATATTCTTTTGCATTTGGCTTCTTTTCATCAATATTGTTTTTGATGCTCATCCATTTCGTCATCTGTAGCTTTAGTTCATTCCTTGTGGTGGCTGTGTAGTATTTTATAGTGTGACTACACCATGATTTATGTCTGTGTTCTACCCTCATATGTATCTCTTGGTGCCCATGAATGCACATTTCTGTTGGGTGTATATCTGAGGTGGAATTTCTAGGTCATAGGGTTATGGGTATGTTCAACTCTAATAATGTCTTTTGATTAGTGAAAGTTTTACCTTATATGCAATCCAATTTATTGAACTTTATTCTTCATGCTAATATTTTTGTTGTGTTTCACTTAGCTCTGCAGTTCATTTAGAACTGATATTTTGAATATGGTATGAGGCAAGTAGTCCAGATTTATTTTTTTAATGGATATCCAATTGCCTCAACATAATTTATTGAAAACACCACTTCCCCCCACTGCTCTGCAGCAATACTTTGAAAAAAATCAAGTGAGCATATACACACAGATCCATTTCTGAGCCTTTCTTCTGCCCTATCCTTTGGCTAAATCACACTTAATTATTTAATGGCAAGTCTTGCTACCTGAGAGAACAGGTCTTACCTCCTCCTCCTTCTCCAAGAGTGTTTTGGTTATTTTTGGCTCTCTGAATCAGCTGGTCAATTTTTTGAAAAACAGAAACTCCTGGGATTTCAACTGAGATTACAGCGACCAATTTTGAGAGAATCGACATCTTTGCAATATTGAGTCTTCCAAACCATAAATGAAACATATTTCTCCATCTATTTAGGTCTTCCTAATTTTCCTGAATTGTGTTTGATCTTTTTCTACATGGAGGTTTACCTATTTTTCATTTTTACTAGGAATGTGATTGCTTTGGATACTCTTTAAAAGCATACACTTAAAAAATTTCATTTTCAAACTGTATGTTGCTAGTTTATAACAGTATTTGATATATATATATATATATATATATATATATATATTTAAGATTTTATTTATTTGACAGAGAGAAACACAGCCAGAGGGGGAACCAAGTAGGGGGAGTGAGAGAGGGAGAAGCAGGCCCCCCGCCGAGCAGAGAGCCCGATGCGGGACTCGATCCTCGGTCTCCGGGACCATGACCTGAGCCGAAGGCAGTCGCCCAACCAACTGAGCCACCCAGGCGCCCTGTATTTGATATTTTTAATAGTGATCTTGTATTCAGTAATTTTGCTCACTTCAAAATTCTTACAATGTGTGTGTCAAGTCCTCTGTGAATGATAATTTTATTTTGTTTTGGACATTGAAACTTAATTAATTACTCAGTTGCTTTATCACATTTGCTGAGTTCACCATTTTTCCCCCCTCTTCTCTCTTCCAGCCCTGGTTCAATTTCAAAAGGGAGCAGAGAGAGTGGGCATACTTGTTTCATTTTTGCTCACAAAGACAAAACTGGTTTTCCATCCCTTTATTTCTCCATTCCTTTTTATCTATGAATTCTACTGAGGGACATGTAAGAGGAACACACTCCTGGCTCAGTATGTGAAGATGACAATTTCTCTCACATTAATGTATCAATTCTAAAGGTTCCAATCTGAATCTCCAGGGGAATTTCCATAGGCCTTGGAAAAGCTCATTTAAGATCAGTATGTGCAAGAATTGTCAAGGAATGTTTAGAAAGCAAAAACAGTGAGAGAGTCTGGGAGAGATACGAAGACACATGGTCTTGGTCAGCTTCTCTAGAAGCAGTGCTGCGGACAGGGGTTCTTGTTCAGGGAGTTTCCTGGATGGGGAGGAGAGAAGAGGGTTTCCTTGAGAGAAGCAGGACAGGGAAGGGAAACTTGTTCATCAATCATGTGATCTCAGCTAGAGACTGGATTCACTCTCATCCTGTGGCTGCAGCTCTGGAGGACAAATTACACTACAAAATGAGTCCTCTTTTGATGCAAGGGAGTTGTTCTGTCCTTTATATCCTTATGCTAGTGAGTCACAGCTGAGGTGTACCCTGGCCAGGGGTGGAGTCCTACATGGCTCCCATGTGAATTGTCAGTCAAAACAGGTGCACAGGCTGGCAAAGGGAATCTGCTTGGTAACCAGCAGCAACCATTACATTTTAGGCTTGGAGAAGAAAAGTGTCCGCAAGTGTCAATCACAGATGTGCAGAGGTTGTGCCAAAACTTGGGATGGGTGGGGAACCCTTGAGTACTCTGGTTCAGGGCTTAATTATTTTCATGTCCTCACTCAGAAGCATTGGAACCACTTTTATGGTTTCCAAGTTAAATGTATTTTCTACCTTTGGGATAGTTTTGATACTTGGAGGGAGGGGCTGATGAGGGAAGAGAGTTAGGGAGGGCTCCAGTGATTAGCGGCTGTGATGACATTGAAGATTAGGTTTAGGAAGAACAAGGATGAGAAACTATAACCAGAGGGGAGAATTTCGGAGTCCAGGAATTTCCAGTAGGAGCTGTTTCTGGTTGTACGACACCCAAAGTGTGACCGTGTATGTGGATCACAGAGGAGAGGGAAGGGGAGGGTCAGGAAAGTGCAAGATACCCACAGCATGGACTGTGAAGATATACAGGGGCGGTGGAGTTAGAGAAGACAGGTAGAACTTGCATGTGTGGAGTGGTAAGTGGGGGGAGATACGGTCGGGGGGAGAAGAGGTAAGTCTGTAAGGGGGACCCTGAAGCGATTAAAGGAAGAAATGATTCATGAGGAGCAAGAGCGGGACACTAGGCATGGGGATCTGGCTTCCTGGTCCCAACATATAATTAGTGATCCCAGAGAAGACTGTAGGTTATGTGGTCCTCAAGGGAAGGCCAGGCCTCCTTGGGAAAGTGTCTGGTAGAGGAAATGTGTTAGGAAAAAGCAGAAGGCTTGTGGAGGTAGCTGGGCCATACAGCAGCGGATCTAGGTTCATAGAGAAAGGAATTAGAAGATGTATACTGACAGGGTTGTTCAAACATAAAGCATTATTGCCAACTCAGAGATTTCATACCATTTTAAAAAAACAACATCTTTATTTCAGTGGCATCCAGGGTCAACTCCGTGACATCTCTAGTGACAATGAGAAAGTAAAATTAATTAAATACTGTTTTGAGTTTGCTTAAAGAGCCGTAACCAGAGTATTAAAAAAATGGAAAGCAAATTGTAAGTGTTGAGACTGGCAAATACATTACCTCTTCCCTTAGAAAGTGTATCTCTGAGCCACTTCCTTTGGTAGACTTGCAGGTGAGAGGGAAGAGCTAAGACGTCCTTCTAAGATTTGTTTCTTGGTAGGGGCGCCTGGGTGGCTCAGTTGGTTGGGCGACTGCTTTTGGCTCAGGTCATGATCCCAGAGACCCTGGATGGAGTCCCACATCAGGCTCCCTGCTCGGCGGGAGGCCTGCTTCTCCCTGTCACTCCCCCTGCTTGTGTTCCCTCTCTGGCTGTGTTTCTCTCTGTCAAATAAATAAAATCTTAAAAACAAAACAAAAACAAAAACAGATTTGTTTTTTGGCAATGATGACAAATCTTCATACCCTTTACCCAAGACTAAAGCTGAGAATAATCCAAGCACTGTTTATTTTTTAAAATTTTTTATGTTAATTCAATTTAATTAACTTACAGTGTATT
Organism: Spilogale gracilis; assembly: GCA_004023965.1. Lineage (NCBI taxonomy): Eukaryota > Metazoa > Chordata > Mammalia > Carnivora > Mephitidae > Spilogale > Spilogale gracilis. The sequence continues at coordinate 5,549 of PITA01014996.1, read as the reverse complement.
ATTAGTTTCAGAGGTAGAATTCAGTGACTCATCTGTTGCATACTAAATCCAGTACTCATTACATCAGGTGCCCTCCTTAATGCCCATCACCCACATACCCCATTCCCCACACCAACCACCCCTCTAGAAACCCTCAGTTTGTTCTTTATAGTTAAGAGTCTCTATGGATTGCCTCCCTCTCTGTTTTCCTCTTGTTTTGTCTCCTTCCTTTTCCCTATGTTTATCGGTTTTGTTTCTTAAATTCTCCATATGAGTGAAATCATATGGTATTTATCTTTCTGTGATTGACTTATTTCGCTTAGCATATTACCCTCTAGTTCCATCTGCATCATTGCAAATGGCAAGATTTCAGTCTTTTGATGGCTGAGTAATATCTCCCCCCCCACATATCACCTCTTTGTTATCCATTCATCTGTAGATGGATATCTGGGCTCTTTTCACATTTTAGCGATTGTGGATGTTGCTGCTATAAACATTGGGTTGCTTGTGCCTCTTCAAATCACTATATTTGTATCCTTTGGATAAATACCTAGTAGCACGCATTGTTTCTTTAATGGACTAGTAGAGACAATAGGGATACCTCTGAATTAGCAGAAAAACCTGGAATTTGGAGACATAATTGATTGAGTTTTTAAAAATAGTGTTGTTTCCTGAAATCAGTGAGCTTGTAGGATGTTTATGGATTATTAGTCCTTCGCCAAGTGCTTGGTACATAGAAAACTCTTAACAAATGTTTACTGAGTCAACTAAAATGAGGAAATTTCATAATTCATGGAAAGAATGCTTGAGAACAAGAGTGGTGGGGTGTGTATGCGTGTGGTTACTGCTTGCCCAAACTTTCCTCACTACTTTTTCTGGTTCTTTTCTAGCTAAGTAGTTTTCTTTCATTTTCTTCTTTGCATTTGATATCTCAAAATAATGCAACTGCTAAGTTAACTTTATTGCAGAGACTGGGCTTGCCAGGACACAGCCTTGTACATCCAAAGTAAGTAGAGTATGTAATAATCAGGTCTTCATCAGGTTGTAAAACCAGTGGTTTCCAACCTTGGCTGCACATCATAGTCACCTGGGGTGATAAAAATTTTCATGTCTGATTCTTACCCTATAAAATGCTCACTTAAGTTGTCTGGGCATTGCTTTTGTTTGTTTGTTTCCCAGGAGATTTTAGTGTATATCTAAGATGGAGAACCAGTTCTCTGAATAATTCTTTCCAGAGGATCCCCAAGATCACCAGAGATGAAGCCCTTTCATGGTCTCTCCACCTGGGTCAAAATTCATTTGGTGTGGGCATTTTGGTGCTGGGTTGAGCTCCTACATTTAGCCTTATTTTGCTCTGTGGCTGATTTTTACCTCTTTTTGCTTGGACGGACCTCCAAAATCCTTTGTAAGGGAGTTTAAGAATTTAAACTCTATTCCTCTATGTGGTAAGGTATACCTTTTTTGAGTTCTCAGAGCCATTGCTGACAAGTGTATAACTTCATGGCCATGAAGGGAAGAAACAGGAAAACTGATCCTTCGATTTGTCAAAAATCTTACATGCTAATTTTTATTAGGGAAACCATCATTGAGAAACCAAAGGTTGTTTCACTGGAAACGCAAAGATAATGACTAGGGAGAGGCAGAGAGAGCACTATAAATTAAAGATCTCCACAACTCATGTTACACATGCTTCCTGGTTCTTCGCTCAGCCACCTCTGTCTCTCCAAAAATCAGGTAAGTTCTTTCTTCAGCTTCAACTTAAGACTCCTGTGTTTTAAGAACCCTTGAGGTTTGTTGATTTGAAAGAAGTACTGTTGTTGTGCATAGTTTTCTTTGGGCTGGTTTTATTTAATACAAAGCCTACACCATGACAGTGTATCATCTTGTTTGATAATAAGTTAATTCATTTTATTTCTCAGTTAACTTCCAAGGAATCGCCACAAGGCAACCAAGGGGTTCTAACAGAAGATGCAGAATGCTAGCAGGGATGGGCCCTTAATGGCCCAAACCCTTCAAAATATTAAGGCTTGCAAAAAATTTTATTCTGCATCAATCTCATTCTTGTTTTAGGATTTTTCCAAAAGCCTTTATAAACTGCTAATAACATAGGTGGTAGGGAAGAAAATATAAAATGTGTTTTATTTACTTTGGTAAATATTAATTGCTCTTTAAAATCATTTCTTTTTGAGTGAGATAACAAAAGTAGTATGAACTCATGGTACAAGTCTGAAACAATACAGAAAAGTGTAGAAAAGAAAACACTCTTGCTCCTACTTAGTAATCCATGGCAAAGAGATATATTTTTGCCTTTCAGGGAAAATTCAGCCCAGAGTCAAGTTTGCATGCAGTTAAGGATCAGGGTTTCAGAGAATTAATGTAACCTGCCACTCTCTGCTCTAGATCTTGAATCAGTTGAGAAATAGAAAGTATCGAGGAGCCAATATTGTCTTTATTATTTTAAGGCTGGATTGGAGAACAGTGGTTGGACCTGAGGTCAGCAGGGATTCCCAGGCCTTCCCCTGGCCTGGTCATGGGCCAGCAGCTGGACAACTAGACAAGAACAGACAACAGCTGTGCCTGCCCAGGGAAGATTAGCAGAGGAGGTGGCACTGGGCAGGCAGATGCAGGCAGGCTCTGGCAGAGAACAAGAGAGAAGGAAACCATTTAGGTGTTAACACTGCTGCCTGGGGAGATGAGAACAGAAACACCGTATGTTGCCGGATTGATTCATGTCTCCTGTCCAGAGAGGGTCGAGAGAAGGGTGAGAAGCTGACTGCAGTGAGTTTTCCCTGGGAGGGTGAAAATGTCTATTTTTTGAATCACTGCAGGGAGAGGAAGAGAAGCAGGAAGGGTTTCTGTGACATAAAGCAATTCAAATAAGTGAAAAGTTCTCATTTGGTTTTGATGTTGTTGTTCTAGGTCTTGCTGGAATCTTCATGGATTCATCTGGGGCAGCATACACTCAGTTTGGGTTTAATCTCTTCCAAAAGCTGAGTAAAATACATGATGGCAACATCTTTTTTTCCCCTGTGGGCATTTCAGCTGCCATCGGCATGCTTGTCTTGGAGGCCCGAGGATTCTCTACGGTCGAGTTACAGAAGGTAGGGAGGCTCCCATTACTGTCTCACATGGATTGGTCTCTGGGGGCAGCCCGCCAGCATTACCTTGACATGGTATCCAGGAAACTGAGAATGCCTATGAAGAGCAATTTCAGAACTGTCAGGGAAGTCCTCCTCCTTCTCCAAATATCACCCTGCCATCTGCTCCCTGGTTCTTGAAATTCCTTTGAGTGGGGGCTGAGCGGCCTTGTCCAAAGTTGTTAACCTCATGACTAAATATAGAGTGTGAAGAACAGAACCTACTGGAAGAAGTTGCATAATCTCCACTAGGCTATAAATGACACATCAAAGATCAATACATGAATGGCTAAACCACTGTAGGCGAGATCAATGGGGCAGTTGAGATCATTGCATGATTTTGCAAAGGAGAGAAATATTACCTGTTTACCACTGTAGTTTCTTTAACATTTTACTAATTCTGTGTGAGTGTTCTCTATTCTGCACAACCATACTATTTTCTGTCCCTCCCAGATGCTTTTCTCTGAAAAAGATGCGGAGAGCTCAAGAGTCAAAACCGAAGAAAAAATGGTGAGACAGGTGTTGCAACCTTCAGGATGGCTGTTTCATTGATGTGGGCTACCTGGGAAAACGTGTAGGAGAGCTAATAATTTATACTTATTTTTAAGTAATTACGATCACTGCAGCTGCGTAGCATTGCTAGTATTATAAAATAATAAATCCTTAATATTAAGAGGAGACTTTTCAAAAAAAGATTTATTCATTTACTTTAGAGAGGGGGAGAAAGAGCGCAAGCTGGTGGAGAGGCAGAGGGAGAGAAAGAGCCCTTGATATGGGGCATGCTTTCAGGATTTTGAGATCAGGACCAGAACTGAAACCAAGGGTCAGACGCTCAACCGATTGAGCCACTCACATGCCCTGAGGAGACTGACTTTAAAGTGTTTTGACCACTCTGATGTAAGTGTTCATAGACTACAAAGTCCCTGTGGCAGAGTGAACAGGTTTAGGAGATAAACAGATTTGAGTTCAAATCCTGACCCAGTCACTTAACCGTCATGCTCCTTTGGGCAAGTTATTTTCTTTGAGCCTCCACGAAGTGTCGAGTGGGATGCCTGGAACACACATGTGACCACCCAGTAATAATGGCAGTGGTAACAGGCAATATTATTACTACATTCCATTTTTATTTTAGGCCCCCTTGCTGATATTTTATTTTAAAAATATATTAGCACAGGACCACTGACTTTTTAGGGTCTCTTCTAGCTCTAGGGTTGTAGTATTCCTTACCTAAATAGGGACAATCTGCTTAAACGTGGGGAATTTCATAGGTCAGGGCTGGCATCTGGAGATGGTTAGAGCTCTCAGGAGGGGCACATCTGCCTGACGGTAGTCATAGCTCAGTCCCAGATGCTCATAAAATCATGGCTTCTATCACACAGCAATACGAGCTGTTGATTTCACAATCCCACATGGCCAGGTTGTCTGGTTGGCTCAGTGACGTGTGTGGAGAGTCAGGCTTCCTTACAAAGTTTGTACAACAGATTTGGGTCAGACAGCGGCTCCACCGTCCACCCAATCAGGAAGCACAGTTGTTTTCAGCACCTTCTCCTCCCCCAGCATAGTAGCCTACATAAAATCTTTGTGGGAATTAAAAAAAAACAATCAAACACCCCATTGGACAGGCACCCACTCCTGGCTTGGTAATGGGGATGAGGGTTGAATTTCAACTTTGTGCAGGGTACAACCTGTATGACTCTGAGTAGCAACTCTGTCCAGTCCTCAGGACTTTTCTGTGAGCCACAGAGGTACGAAGAAGAATACTGACTGAAAGGATATTAGGACTGTCTTGGAGGTCATCCCTTCTAATCTCCTTTTTTAATAGATGAGAAAACAGTGAGTAGACTGAGCTGCCCAAAGATATGCCAGATGTTCATTTGATTATTACATGAATTCAGAGTAGTCTGGACCTTGCTTTCAAAAACTGAATTTCAAGATTTTAATATGAGATCTTGATGATTTTAAGATTTGTTGAAGGAAAACTGCTTTACTACTCACACTTCCAATACCAAATGTGGGTTGTTTTCCCTCACATGAAATAACTGTGACATTAACTGCCTGGATTCAGAGGACACCCCATACATTAAGGGCTCCATTCCACGAGACTTGCCCTACTTCAGATGCCAGTTGAAAGGAAATGGAGTTTCCAGATTACCCACACTTCTGTTCAACTTGGCTACAAATCACAGGGTCCCATTACCCCCTACTTAGGTTTGATAATTTGCTATAATGGCCCACAGAACTCAAGAAAACACTAGTCTACTATAAAAGATACAAATGAACAGGCAGATGAAGAGGTATATAGGGTGAGGTCTCAAATTGTCCCAAGAGCAAGAGCTTCTGTCCCTGTGGACTTTGGAGTGTCTCACCTCCCCACCCCCAGAACATGGATGTTAAGCACTGTAGTTCAGGGCTTTTTATGAAAGCTTTATCACA
>PITA01014995.1:0-51618 GCA_004023965.1 Spilogale gracilis | reverse complement strand
GGATCCCACTGCTCCTGTTCAGCCTTTGCCTCTGCCCCAGCTCCCAGCACTGGGTGGGGGACAGGAAAAGGCAAGAGGAAACCCGGCAGGAAGAGCGGGGAGGGGGCGTCCTGTGAGGGGACTGGGCCTGGGGGAGGAGATCTGGGTAGGGCTGGCCTTTCCCTGCTCCTTGATCCTGGAATTATGTCTCAGCCGGTTGGGCCTTTCCAGGACTCCAGGAGCCCATTTCCTGGCCCCTCCTCTGAGACAGGAGCCCATCCCGAGACCCAGACCACTCCTCTGGGGAAACCAAAAGTTAGGATCAGACCGGAGGAATGAGTCAGATATTTCGACAAACTGACAAATCTTTATTCGGGCTCTGATGTTGTGGCTGTTTCCTCTGGAACCTGGGGCGCCTTGGTAGTCTCCTTGGTGTCCAACCAGGACTTGATGGAATTGATCACCTTCTCAGGTCTAAAGCAAAGTATCCTGGAGGAGGGTGGGGCAGAAACAGCAGAACCAGATTAGGTCCTGAGTGAGGGACACCCCTCCCAGCCTCCCTATATTTGATCTAATTCTAGCAGTGATCCATATTTAGCCCACCTGGGTAAGCCCCACCCTGTTTTCTAAGCCCCATCCCCAACGGAAGTACAGCTCCCAGAATTTCCCTAGCTCCCAGACCCCTCCAGCGTTAGGGAGCTGGAAATCCCGCCCCTTGCTCCAAGCCCTGCCTTCTTCAGTGGGCGGCTCACGCGGTCGCAAAGCCGATTATCAGCACCACAAAGCCCCAGATCAGCAGTCCGATCAGACGGCCTCTCAGCACGTTCTCGGACTTCGGACACTGTGTCTGCATAGGTTGGCCGGATGCGGGCCAATGGGAGCCTCCCGAATCTCCCGGACCTGGGGCCTTCCCACCCTGGCCGGTAACGTTTGACGGCAGCTCTTCAAAGATCTTTCTGGGCAACACTGATAGAGGAGAGGGAAAGAGCAGTCCTGGGAGGGCTCGAAAGTCCCGCTCCCCTCCAGCCTACCCCAGGACCCAGGCCTTGCAGGAGGGAATCCCGCCCCTACGTGCGTGAACACTGTGGTGGGAGGGTTCATACCCAGGGCACGAAGCCACATCCCCGTGGCCTGAAACCACACCCCAACACCAAGTGAAGCCCCGCAGACCACGCCCCTGAAGCTGACTGCCTCCACCCCCTGGACCCTGAATCCCGCACTACTGTCAACTCCCCAGCACTAACCTTTGACGCGAAAAACGATGGTCGTTGCTAGGGTGGGTCGCACAGTGCCCAAATCGCAGCGGTACACACCTGCATCCTCCGCGGTCACCGCGGGCTTGATCAGGATGGGATCTTTTCCCTTGGACAGCAAGGTCTCAGAATCTGTCCCCAAAACCTAGACCCAAGCTCAAGGGGTCACAGAGGCCTGGGGAATTCAGGGTTTGGGGTTGTACGGGGGTAGGATCATCACGGGGCTTCAGCGGAGGAGATGGGAGTCCAGGGTATACCGGTCGGGACATGGGGTCCCCGGGGATCAATAGAAGCCAAACCTGGTAGGTAGGTCATGGGTCATAGGGATTGTGGGTGCCAACCTGTGGATACAGGGATTAGGGGGCTCACACAAGCCTGATGGACTTGGGGTTCAAGGATTACAGGATTTAGAGGGCCCCACCCTGAAAAAGCTGTAATCGGTCAGGCCTTGAGAGAGTCTATGCCAGTTGAGCTCACAATTCAGGATCAAGTCTTCCTTTTCATGGACCAGGACTAAGTGATCTGGGGGGAGGGGGGAAAATAGGCGCTTACCCTGGGATGCTTCTTCAAAATTCCAGGCCCTTCCTCAACTCCCTCCCACTTGGCCTCGGCCCCGCCTTTCCCGTCTGCCGGTCCAGGCTCCGCCCCCTCCAGATTCGGGTTCTCCTTTGGATCCGCCCCTCTTGCATCCCCATCCCCCTCCGCAGGCCCCAGCTCTCTCACCCCCGCAATCAGGGGTCTTTCGACAAGCGTGAATCTCCTGCTTGCAGGTATTGCACCAAATCAGACTTTGCAACATCATACCTGAAGGGGCAGGATCAACGCTGTATTCGCCCTGAGAAGCGAGGCTAGAAGGAGAGGGCAGGGCCACGGACTGGGGCGGGCGGGGTCAGGTGCCCAATCCCTGGGAGGTCAGCCCAAGGGGCGGGGAGGGGGCAGACCAGCAGGAAGAGGGATGGAAACAGGCTCGGTAAAGAGTGCAGACAGAATATGACGCGCTCCCCAGTAAGTCCTCAGTGCAGAAGGGATGTGGAACCTCTCAGACGTGGAGAATGAAGAAACATCGAGGCCCAAAGGGGGAGGAGAACGGCTGGGTATTAATGGGGCGACCATGAGGGATAGAGGACCAGCTCCCATAATCCGGACTCACCACATTTGTTGGGACAAAAAGCTACGTCAGAAGAAAGAAAGAAAGAAAACTATTTTCAGATTTCTAAGTTAAAGGAGATGAGGGGGGCAAGGGAATGGGTTGGGGTTTGGGCTCTTGGATTTGAGGGAGGAAAGACCCTGGGTCCTAGGGAGGACGGGGTTGGGAGAGTCGAGGGGCGGGACTTGCAGAAGCAGGGGACTAGGGACAGGGACTCAAGGACTGTTAATGAAAGGGGCTGTGGTCCCGGAGGGACTCGCATCCTCCCTCACCCTCTTTTTGGAACTGAGCTGCAAAGCCGGCAAAGACTTCCTTTTGCAGGTGCAACATCCAAAATAGCTCCTTCACTAAAAGTTCACCTGGGAAGGAGCAGGGTGACACAGGCCCTCACTCAAGGCCACGCGGCTAGGAGATGACCGAGCCAGAATTTAAACCTAGGCAATTTGGCTCGCAGAACCACTGCCAGACCTGGTGTCACCAACTATCACTTCTCCGGAAGATACTGGAGCCCCGCCCCTGAGCCCTCTGTGCATTTACCTTTTACATTACTGTCTGTGATACGTTTCAAATCCTTCAGAAAACTCCAGGATGCCTTTTCCAGTGTGGCCTCATCTGGAGGGATGGGAGGTGGGGATGCGGGAGGGGGAGATAGAACTCCAGATTCCAAGCCTAACTGCCTCATTGGCTCACCTAGTCTTAGAAACTACAATACCCGTGAGGCTACTAGGCAAGGATAGGGCGGGCAAAGGGCTTGTCCGCCCACTGCCTTCTGGGAGTTGTAGGGGTTTTTTTGCTTTTTTTTTTTAACACAAAAGTGGAGGCTAAGGTGGGGGAAAATACAGTATTTGTCAGCCACGTAGGTAAGGCGTGGAATCTGCATTCTAGCCTTCTCCATTCCTGAGACCCGTAGACTCGGCCTCCAAGCCCTGCCCTCCCTTCCCACCCAACCCTCCCCCCGCCCCGCCTCCGGCCGGCCCACCCAGCAATCCTAGCCACAGACCCCTCCTTTCCCAGGACTCAGTATTTCCACGCTCTTCCCTGCCCTCACCGACAACCCCCATATAGGTATCCTCCGTAATCGGCAGGTTCTTGAAATCCGTCACGGCTGCTTCTACTTTTTCCATCAAACTTTGGTGACGCTCGGCCTCCAGGTGGTCGGGCAAGTAATCCGTCTCAAAGGATTTCAACGCCTCCACGACCTTTGTATCACACATGATACAGCCCCGGGCAGGAAGCAGGCTGCCGGTTAGCGCCACCACCAGGAGGGCAAGTTGCGGTCCCATTGCGGCCAGAGCGCTCAGTCCGCGCAGAACCCCGGAGAGGGTCTTTTCAACCCAAACGTTCACGCTAAGTGGAAAGAAGCCCTTCCCCGAGACTAAGACCCCCAATTTGCTGGCCGCACACTTCTCGGTTAGGAAACCGAGGAGTTCGGAGACCCGATGCGCCCTTAACGGCTGCTGCCCGACCTTGACCTCGAATGTTGTACCCTCAAATATAAGGGTCCGTTGAAAGAGCCGAATCCAGGCTGAGGGCTTTTAGCAAGGATGAGCAGGCCACGTCCTTCCACTCTGCTATTTCCCACGACTAAAACTAAGGATTTTGTCGGGCGCGAGGGTGAGGTTGGTCCCGTGATACGGAGAGCTTTTTGACTGGAGGCAGGGTCAGCGTTCGCCCCAGGCTATGAGGAATCCCCACAGCTTCCCCCTTCTACATTCCCACGTGGGGCCCCAACTCTCAAAAGATACTCCCTGGGAGTCTTCTCGGCCCCGCCCACAAGCCCAACGCTGAGGGAGAGGACCGCAACAAAGGGAGACTCCGCCTATCGTTCCATGATATCACAGAGGCGCCCGCCTTTTCAGACTAGAATCTTCCCAGCGTCTACCGAAAGTAAAAAGTTATCTCGTCCCCTCTGGCTTCTAACGCCAAGGAAGGGGCTTCCGGCCTGGTGCACGTGGCCTTTTGGAAACCTGGCATGGAGCCATGAAGATGGGGGAAATGGCCCTTTCTAGCCCTAGGACTTCGACTCCCAGGAGGCCCTGGGGCCTCTCCCTGGCCAGCCCGATGGGTCTATGGGAAATGTAGTTCCAGAGTTACACACTTTACTCACTCCCTCCTCCACCTTCTCTCCCTAGCCCCAGGAGCTTGATGCCTAGGTTCCAGAGGAAAGAGGCCTAAGGCCAATACTAAGAAATTTGGGCTCTACGGGTCCTGGAAGGTCTCTCCTTTTTTGCATCATTCAAATAGACCACCAGAAAAACAGGCATCACAATTCACACAATTCTGAGAACAGGAGGCTGCCAGATCTGAGCAGGACAATACCCTTAGACATGAATAATGAGTCCCTGGCAGTTTGGAATCTTTCCTCCTACACACACACACACACACACACACACACACACACACACACACACACAGAGGCCTCCAAAAAACCTGCAGAGACAGGAGTTGGCGATGTGGCCTTTTAATTCATACTTCCCTCTCCCTGACCTGTGGCAGCTGAATAGGGAGTGATCCCTCAAAACTCCTTGAGAAAGCCTGAAAAAGGGGTCTGCATTCTTCTGCATAAATAGGAGATACAATCAGAGTTGTCTGTAATAAAGCTAGCTAGCCACCTTCACCCCCTTCCAAAAGTCCCCAAGGGGTTCCCGGAATCTGAGTTCAGAATCCCATCCTCCTCCGCCAGACCCTGTGCCCCTCTCTGCCTGGGCCTGAGGACAGCCTGGGGTCTGCACACCCTCAGATCCTTTCAAATCCAAAGCCAGATTTAGTGATTCTGTGAAAGTGGAGGCAGACCCAGGTTGGCTAGGGACACAATGCCAGCCGCTTCCCGCAAGCCCAAAGGAAACATTCTCATTGGATGAATTCCAGAAAAATCAATCCCATCATCCCCCAGCAGCCCAGAGGCAGGGGAGGCAGAGGAGGAAACTTCCGTAATTGGGAGGGGCGACCTTAACTCAGAGCCACCTTGTGGGATGCTCGTCTTTGGCAGTTTTTCAGCTAAAAAAAAAAGAAAGAAAAAAAAGTGTTTCTACTTTTCGGAAAACTTTGCTCCAAAAGAGGCTATACTTCCAGTGCCCTCCCCCTCCTGCCACCTCCCACGTTGTCACCCATCCACTCAAAAAAGAGTCTTGGGTCTTTCTTTTCAGGGGCTGAGAGGCTGGGCAGATTACAAGTCAGCTCACAGCTGCACATAGTTTGTCTTCCACCAATCTTTCTGGCAGTGGTTGAAGCATTGAGCTTCAGATTGTACCTTCCTGAGGTTCTCCTGGAGTTCCAGAACCCCATGCCCTCTGGAAGAGCCCTGCAGGATTCTTCACAGGTACAAGAACTGACTCTCTGGCTCCAGAAACACAGAAGGGGAGTTGGCAAGTGCTTACTCTAGAATACCCACAAATTCCCTCAGTCCTAGAGACTGAAGCTCTCTTCTCGAAAAGACCAGGGGCAATGTTCAAAGGGGGAGTTGCCTGGATTTGGGGTGTAGCCATCTAGAAAGTACTCTGGATAAGGGCTTGGATGAGCAGGTAGGCACTGCCTTCTAGAACTGACATGAGCCACAAGAAAAGATCTTCTGCTGGTTCTAGAATATCCAGACAGCTAGCGAGAGCCCTCCTTTCTCTCAAAGTCTAGCCAGCTAGAATTGCTCTAGAAATGGGGGGCCCACCTGTTGCAGGGCTCCCACAAGCTTCCCCAGAAGCTGCCAAGTAGATGTTGGCCCAAGACTGATCAGAGATTCCAGAAAGTCTACGGGCTGCTCACGGCCCCGCCAGTGACTGGAGTGCAGACAAGTCGGCATTAATGCCCACCCACTCTGGCAGGAAGGCAGCCTCGGGCTTAAAGATCTTAAGGAAGTTGGAGTCAGGTAGGGTAAAGTTGGCCAGATAGACTGTGTCTCCCCCCGCCAGGTAGGCAGCCCAGAAACCAAAGGTCCCAATGGTCATGACGGTGTGGTTGCACTGCGTGAGCAGAGCAAAGTCCTTCCCTGGGGAGCCCTCCTGCCCATCGCCAGCAAAGATCACATCCCCCCGGGAGGCATCAATGTTCTCCCGACACCAAGCCATGCCGTTGCTGACCACCACAAAGACCGGGGCTTCGTGTCGGGCCCGGAACCAGTCCATAGCCTGCTGGAGGTAAGCACGATCACCCACCACACCCCTCCAGCGCTGGGGCATGACTTGTAGGTAGTCCCCACGGCGCACGTGGACTCCCACAAAGGTGCGAGGACGGTCTCCCGTGGGGCCCAAGCGGAGCCGGCTGAGTAGACCCTGGGCCTCCTGCCGCAGGTGGTCGTGCAAGGTGAACTCCCGGCGGATCTGGGCACGAAGATGGTGGAAAAAGGTCCAGGAGCACGGGAAGCCAGTGAGCTTCAGAAAGGCGTCCTCCAAGTGGGCGTAATCCTCTGACATCCAATCATGCAGCTGCAGCTCCCGCCACGGCGTTCGGCTGTCCACCTCTGGGGCCAGCACAGGCAGGCTGATGCGGAACACGGGGGCGAGCGCAGCATGCATGGCAGGCAGGATGAACGCCTGGCGACCGTTGAGCTGGGCCAGGGCCAACAGGGTGGCGTACTGCCCCATCTGGTTACCAAAGCGGCCATCTGGGTAGATGGTCCAGATTCCTGAGAGGGAGGCAGGGGGCTTGAGACAGGGAAAGGAGGTGTTGAGGGCCATTGGCGTGCCCGACAGGCAGAATATGGCCACGGGGGGTTCCAGGAGATGGCGGTCTGGGCACAGGGCAGTCAAGTCCAGGCCACTGTGAAAGAGGTCTTGGTGGATGTGGAGGAAGAAGATGGCTGAAAGAACACAGACTAGCAGGAAGGTCAGACAGAGCTGCCGGCGACTGGGGGCCCACATGGCTGCACGGGAGGAGAGATGAGTTAGCATGACTCAAGGGGCTGGAGGACAAATGTCAAGGAACAGAGGCCGGCGGGAAGGAAGGTACTAAAGATTCAGACTCCTGGATCCGAAGGAAGGGGGCTTAGGGTCCTGGATCTGAGGAAGGAGAGGCGGGGGCTTGGAATTGCAGGGGTCGGGGATGGGAAATGATGCTTTCCAAGACAGCAGTGGTCTAGGACCCAGTACATCATCTCTTTGTCTTGGAATCTGGCTCCCCAGGGCCATGAGGGCCACTGAAGTTGGGCAGTGTTCCACCAACTCCTTTCTCAGGTGTATCTGGGGGTGGGGAGCCTCCACTAGCGAGGTGACAGGCAGAGACAGGCCAAGCAGGAGAGGAGAGTCTGGACGCCCAGACTGGAGGAGGGATCTTGGTTTCTGGAGAAGTTGGAGTTGGGGGGCGGGGCGACTCCCGGAGTCCTAAGGGGCGAAGGGTTGGGGGTGCGCCTCCCTGGACCTAAGGCCCAGGTTCCTGGGTGCCGGGCATCTCTTAGTCCCACTCACCTGAGCTCCTGGCGGATGGCAGATTCTTAGTCGGCTTGGCGAGGCTAGAGCGCGCCGACCGCAAGTGCAGGCCACATCCGGCCGCCCCCGGAATCCCGAACTCCAAGTCCCAAACCGCGGCGGCCCTCCGCTCCATGCCGCTTCCCTCGACTGGCTCCAAGGGCTTGGAGAGGAGAGGAAGAAGATGGGCGCGGTTGCGAGGCTCGCAGCCTCCGCCCCTCCCGGGCCAGGTAGGTAGGTCCGAGGCGGAACCCCGCCCTCGTCCCGGCTGGGGTGGGAGCCCCCGCCCCTGGCCCTCGCCGGACCGGGGGACCTGCGCCCAGCCCTCTCCTCCCCGGCCTCCGCCAGCCACAGGGTTCTCCCGGGCCGGCTTACCTGGCCTCCAACAGCGGTATCCTTCCGTGGACGTGGACTGCTAGTGCCCAGACGCGATGCTGGAACACTCAGGTGTTCGGGTCCATGGACTTCTTCTCCTTCTCTGGCGCCCGAGCTCACATTCTGCCCGCGGTACCTGGATGCTGGGAGCCCGGCCACTCCGCGGCCGCTAGGGTGGGCCGGGACACCAGGCCCGGGCAGGAAGGAAGATCCTCCGTCCTGTGCCTCGTCCTCTCGATGGGGGTGAAGAACCTGTTCGCCGGGCTGCTCCGGGAACGGATGAAAAGCTCCTCCAGCTGCCGGAGCCCCAAACGTGGGAGCCTCCGGCTCGCATCCCCACGCACACCAAGGGCCACTGATCGCCCATGTCCACACCGTGCCCACACCTTGCCCCTGTAGACCCCAGAGTCGCGGCCCCAGGCTCTCCTACGGGGGGTGGGGGGAGTGGACGATCCGGGGCCTGACAGCTCCTTTCTAGACCCGGCACCTCCCGGAGGCAGCCTCTCCCCCCCACCCCCACCCCTGAGGCTAGGAAGGAGCTAGCGGAGTGGAAGCCAGTTTATCTTCCCAGCCTCCCTTGGAGGCTGGGGCCCCAGGTTGGGGTTCAAAGGCTTCACTCTGCCGAGCACCTGAAGCTGTTCCCATCGTCATTGTGGCTCTACCCACCTGCACCCCCACCCCAGGCTGGAGCAGGGTGACCATGGTCAGGCAATAAGAATTTGAGGTCACTCTCCGGAGATATGTATGTAAATGTCTCCAGACCCAGGAGTCCAGGCCCCCAGGCCTCTCCTTCCTCAGACCCAGAACTTCTAACCCCAGCCCCCTCCTCAGACAGAAAGTTCAGGCCTCCAATGCCCTTACTCAGACCCTGGTGGCCAGCTTCTGTACCTTTGATTTCCAGGAAACTACCCACCCCCTGATTCTCTTCGGGCTCCTGCCTCTCATTTCCCCCTCCAGAGCTTGGCTAGGCCACCAACCCTGTCAGAGACTCACCCTCCCCCCTGCCCCAAGCTATTTTGAGAGCACCCTTCTGGGCCTAGGGGTAGCTTCTCTGGTGAAAGAAACACCAGGATTGCATCAGGGAGGTGGGGGCTGGGACCTTTGTTGCAGAAGGAGCATCTGGGCTGGGGTTGTTGAAGTTAAGGTCAGGATGCCTCTGTCCCTGCAGAGGACACTTGGTCATGTGGCATTTGCTGCCTTCCTGACAATCGAGGAATGTCAGCATGTGTTGTGACCCCCAGAAACCTAGAAATTCAGGTGGCATGCTGAAATTCCAGTTATGGGACACAGTCTGCATTTGTCAGCCACCAGGCAGATTTCCAGCCCCTCCCAACCTGGCCCTCCCAGCCCTCAGACTCCGGGGGTCCTGGCCCCCAGCCCCCATCACCCAGATCCCAGTTCCACAGACCCCTCTCCTCCTGATTCCTCAGACTCAGGAGCCCAGGCCTCCTCCTAGAAGGACCCCCGGATTGCATCATCTGTTCAGCCTGCTCTGGCCACGGTGGAATCCTGGCTCCTGCCAAGTGGGTCAAATATCATGGGTCAGGTGTGGGGAAGGTGATGGGGCGGGTCTGTATGGATATAAATTTTGGAGCTCCTGTATCCCTTCTAAGAGACCTGGGTGTTCTGTTCAGCTGGGAATCCCGCACCAGAGGACCCTGGTGATTGGGCTAAGCAGCGGTCTGTGACTCTGCTCTCCCAGACAGCCAGGATCGGAACCAGAATCTCTACCATTCCGCTCATCAGACCCCAGAGCCCAGATCTCGCCTGAGGACGTGAGCCATTGATGGGCTGGGAGGAGGCCAGGTCCGAGCACCTGGGGCTATGGGTCCCTGTGCTGGTGGTCCTTGTGCTGGAAGCCTGCGGGGCACACCCTATCCCGGACTCCAGCCCTCTCCTCCAATTCGGAGGCCAAGTTCGACAGCGGTATCTCTACACAGACGATGCTCAAGAGACAGAAGCCCACCTAGAGATCAGGGCTGATGGCACAGTGGCGGGGGCTGCCCGCCAGAGCCCCGAAAGTGAGTGTGTGGATTAAGGGTGGTCTGAGGGAGGAGGGGCTGAGGCCCTGGAGTCCTGGGCCTGAGGGAGGAGGAGGGCCCAGGGGACCTGGACTCCAGGTCCAAGAGAGAGGGGCCTGGGTAGAGGACCTGGGAGTCCCTGACCGCTCTGTCCCCTCAGGTCTCTTGGAGCTGAAAGCCCTAAAGCCAGGGGTTATTCAAATCTTGGGAGTGAAAACGTCCCGGTTCCTGTGCCAGGGCCCAGATGGAACGCTATATGGATCGGTGAGTTTCCGGGGTCCCTCTCCTTGTGCCCCCCCTTCCTCCTGTCATCTTTGCCCATCTAGGGTATCATGTCTGGCATCTGTGACCTGGGCTAGGCTTGGTTCTGTGCTCTCCATGTGCCCACACCACGCCATCCCCCCTACACGTGGGAGCTGACCTTGTCCATGTTTACAAGGAGAGGAAACTGAGGCTTACGCAGCAGGGACACACCAGCTGAGAGTCACAAGGCTGGTGAATGACAGAGTGGCCCAAGAGGCCCAGTCTTGTGACTCAGAACCCCCTGGTGGCCGCATGGGCCTCCTACATGTCCCGTTGTGGCTGAGCACAGGGTTGCTTGGAGGACTGGTGGCCTGTAAAGTGACCGTGACCCCTGGGAGGAAGCCAGACGCCGCTGTCTGGACTCAGAGAGCCTCAAGTGCTCCCTGGGCTGGAATAGTCCTATCTGTGAATTGGGGTGGGGGGTGGGCCTTGCAGCTCTGCTTCTGTTTGTGTCCCAGAGGAGGGGGCTGGGGACCCGGACTCTGGATCTGAGGAAGGAGTGTCTGGACTCCTGTATCCTGTTGGAAGGGAGCACTTTCTGGTCTGAAAGAAGAGAGAGCTGGGGGCCCGGACACCTGGGTCCTGGGGCAGGAAGGTATGAAGGGATCCCATGTCTCTGATCTCTCTTCTCGTCCCCTCAGTTCCACTTTGACCCTGTGGCCTGCAGCTTCCGGGAGGTGCTTCTCGAAGATGGCTACAACATCTACCACTCCGAGACCCTCGGCCTCCCACTTCGCCTGCCCCCCCACAACTCCCCATACTGGGACCCGGCACCCCGGGGACCCGCCCGATTTCTGCCCCTGCCAGGCCTGCTTCCCGCCGCCCCAGAGCCTCCAGGGATCCCCGCCCCCGAGCCTCCCGACGTGGGCTCCTCGGACCCCCTGAGCATGGTGGGGCCTTCACAGGGCCGAAGTCCCAGCTACGCTTCCTGAAGCCACTGGCTGTTTATTATGGGGTCTCCTCTTTATTTATTGGGTTATTTATCTTATTTATTTTTTTATTTTTTTTACTTGGGATAATAAAGAATCTGAGAGGAGGATCCCAGTGAACCTGTGTGAGTGTTTGCGGGAGCATATGGGATCCCTTTCCCTGTCTCCCATCCACCCCAAGAACCCTTGCCCTCATCGTCAGGAAGCTATGGGAAGGTTCCAGCTGCCCTCTGGGCCTCAGTTTTCTGCTCTGCTTTGGTGTCCCCAAGGACTCTGGACTGTCCCTGCCCTTTGACAGAAGGCTTGTTAACCTCTCCCCCCTCCGCTACCCACCCCCAACTTCGTGCTTGTATTGTGGAACTATTTTTCTGAGGTACCTCTAACAGGGGACATTTATTTATTTATTTTTAAAGATTTTATTTATTTGACACAGAGAAACACAGCTAGAGAGGGAACACAGGCAGGGGGAGTGAGAGAGGGAGAAGCAGGCTTCCCACCCAGCAGAGAGCCCGATGTGGGGCTCCATCTCGGGTCTCCGGGATCATGACCTGAGCCGAAGGCAGTTGCTTAACCAACTGAGCCACCCAGGCGCCCCTAACAGGAGACATTTAAACAGGGACACCGGAGATCTACCACCTCATGGGAGCTGTAGTTTTTTGGGTCCACTTCCAGTTGTAGTTTTCTGGGTCCCATTCTGTTGTAGTTTTCTGGGTCCCATTCCAAGGAATGGGATGGCATCTGGGTCCTCAGGGCCAGACAAAGATTCTTGGATCCTAGGGGCATAACTGGTGCTAGATGGGACTCTTGGGTCCTGAGGGATCAGAGACCTGGACATCTGGATGCCTGGGTCCCAGTAGAACAGGGGAAGAGGAACGTGGAACCCCAGTCTGTGGGAAAGACTGGAGACTAGGAGTCCTGGTTCTCAGGAGGAACACTGGAGGATCTAAATGCTTAGGGACTCAGGAGTGTAAGGACAGTCACAGACTCCAGTCCCAGGGAGCAAGTTGCCCATTCTCCGTCCCTTTCCACCATCTAGGTTTCCACATTGTTCCTCACGTCATTTCCCAGTTAGGAAAGACAGGCGGACAGAACCCCGGGGTTCATGGTCAGCGCCCTCTGGGTCGCGGGTGCCTGACTGGCTATGAAGCCTCTCGGGGCCTGTGGTCTTGGACCCTTCATCTTAGTTCCCACGTTCCAGCGAGAATAACATCTCAGGGCGGGTGTCAGAGCAGGTCCCGGCAGGTCGTGGGAGGGATTCAATGCCTGGAGGAGATGAAAGTCTGCATCTTGTGGAAAGGTGGTTTTCTAGTCTGATGGCTGGAGGCTGGCTCAGGCAAGCGAGAGCACTGTCACCAGAAGCAGAAGCTGAGATGCCACAAAACTCACCAGCAGCGTCCACAGGGTGGGGTGCAAAGTGTGGTCAGCTGGGGGGAAATTTCCAGGCTTGCTAGTTTCCTTTTCTTCTTATACCCCTATCCCTGGACTAGTTCCACCCCAGTTACTTTGGGATTCTGTGCAGCTCCATTCTCAGCTAGTTTTGTGCAAGATGTCCTTTGTGAGTTTTTGTTACCCTAGTTGCTCTAACTGGATTTGTTTCTGTTGTTGTTTTGGGGGGATGGGGGTAGAGGAGAGAGTGAGGGAAATGAGAAAATTAAGAAACCATGCCACCCAACCTGAATCTAACCGTGAGGAAACCAAATATTTTCCAGTCAGGAGACCTTCTGCCAAACAACTGGCCTTGACTCTTCAAAAAAGTCAAGGTTGAGAAATTGGAAGACAAAGGAAATGTTCCTATTAATGGACGTCAGCGACAGTCCTTTGAGCAGTCAGGTGATATCCCAGTTGTAAGACACTTGATGAAATTTGAATGAGCTCCATGCATTAGATCATAGTAATTGATCCACATGAAATTTTCTAACTTGGATCATTGCATTGTGGTTACTAAAAAGAATGTCCGGGCGCCTGGGTGGCTCAGTGGGGTAAAGCCTCTGCCTTCGGCTCAGGTCATGATCTCAGGGTCCTGGGATTGAGGTCCACATTGGGCTCTCTGTTCGGCAGGGAGCCTGCTTCCTCCTCTCTCTCTGCCTGCTTTTCTGTCTACTTGTGATCTCTCTCTCTGTAAAATAAATAAATAAAATCTTAAAAAAAAAAAAAAAAGAATGTCCTTGTTCTTAGCAAATACACATTGAGGTATTTAGGGACAAAAGGGGGTTGTGCCTCCAGTGTTTTCTCAAATGCCTCTGGAAATGTAAATATATAATAATACATAGAGCGAGCGACCAGATGATAAGACAAAAGGGGAGCGGGAACAGCAAGACCTGGGGAGCCTGGTAAAGCATCTATGGAGTTCTTTGCATGAGTCTTGAAACTTTTCTGTATGTTCAAAATTTTTTTAAAAGATTTATTTATTTGACAGAGAGAGATTTGACAAGTAGGCAGAGAGGTAGGCAGAAAAAGGAGGAAACAGACTCCCTGCTAAGCAGAGAGCCCAATGCAGGCCTTGATCTGAGGACCCAGAGATCATAACCTGAGCCAAAGGTAGAGGCTTTAACCCACTGAGCCACCTACGTGCCCTGTATGTTCAAAATTGTATCAGGTAGAAGTTACCCCTGCGGGGGGTGGGAGGGGAAGTCCAAGGTGTGACCCTGTTGTTATCTTGCCCTTTTCCCAAACATCCTTCTAAGTGTGTGGAGAGCTTATGAGAAGACAGAAATTTCCAGATCTCCTCCCTCACAGAAAAGAGAGGAGGAGGGGGGGAGGGAGAGGGAGAAGCAGGCTCTCCAGTGAGCCAGGGACTTGATCCCAGGACCCTGAGATCATGACCCAAGGAGAAGGCAGACACTTAACTGGCTGAGCCATCCAGGCGCCCCTCTATTGAGGATTGAGAGGCCACCCAACCAATCTCATGTGGAATGGGCTGGAAATCAAGCTGGTCAGATTTCAGAGAGAAAGGCTTGAGTGAGCTCATCATGCAAAGTCACAACCTGGGAGGGAACCAGAACCGTGTCTGGTAAGCCAGCCAGGACATAGTCTCACCCCATTCTACCCTGTAATAATTTTATTTGTTAAAGAATTTTATTTTTTAAGTCATCTCTACACCCAAAGTGGGGCTCAAACTCACCATGCAGCAGTAGAGTGGAAGGCTCCACCCACCGAGCCAACCAATTGCCCCAATCCTGCAATAACATTAGATTGTAAAGCTTTATTTTTTGCTTTTTTAAAAAGATTTTTATTTATTTGTCACAGAGACAGAGAGAGAGCACAAGCAGGCAGAGAGGCAGGCAGAGGGAGAGGGAGAAGCAGGCTCCCTGCTGAGCAAGGAGCCCTATGCAAGACTCGATTTCAGGACCCTAGGATCATGACCTGAGCCAAAGGCAGCCGCTTAACCAACTGAGCCACCCAGGCATCCCTAGATTGTAAAGCTTTTAGAGAAAAATGATTGAAATCTCTTATTTTTTTCTTGTGATCAAATACACACAACATAAAAATCACTATCTTAGCCATTTTTAAGTCTACAGCTTAGCAGTATTGAACGTACTCACGTTATGGGGCAGCCCTTCCCCAGAACTTTTCCGTCTTGTAGAATTCAACCTCTGTACCCATCGAACAACTCCCATTCACTCCTCCCAGTGCCTCCCACCACCACTGGCTTCCTGTTTCTATGAATTTTACTACTTTAGATACATCAGTGGAATCATAGAGTATTTTTGTCTGTGTGACTGTCTTACTTTGCCCAGCAAAATGTTTCCAAAGTTCATCCAAAGTATTGTACAATGTGTCAACATACATATCTTTTATGATTAAATAGTGTTCCACGGTATGGACAGACCACATTTTTGTTTCCTGTGTGCCCATCGATGGCTATTTGGGCTGCTTTCACCTTTTGGCCATTGTGGAAAAGGCTGCAATGAATACATGTATACAAATAGCTTTTCAAAAACCCTAGTTTCATTCTTTGGAGGATACACTCAGCATTTTGATAATCTTTTGAGGAACTACCTGTCCCAGTCATGGCATGGGTCAACTTGACCGGGTGAAGGGGTACCCAGAGAGATGGTAAAACATTATGTCTGGGTGTGTCTGTGAGGTTATTTCTGGAAGAGATTAGCATTTGATTCAGCAAGCTCATCAACGTAATTGGACATCAGAGAAAGCGGTATAGATACACACTAATCCCTAATCAGATATATAATTTGCAAATATTTTCTTTTATCCCATGGGTTGACTCTGTTGACTATCTCCTTTGATGCACAAAGGTTTTTAATTTGGATATAGTCCCATTCTTCTATTAATACTCTTGCTGTCGGGGTTTTTTTGTAATATCTGGGAAATTGTTGCCAAGTCCAACGTCATGGCACCCTACCTCCACCCCCACCCCCACACCCCGGCCATGTTTTCTTCTGTGAACTTTATAGTTTGGGTCTTTTCTTTTATGTTGCTGATTTAATCCGAGTTAATTTTTGCATCTGGCATTAAGTAAGATTCCAACTTCATTCTTTGGCATGTGGATAACTAATTTCCCCAGCATCATTTGCTGAGAAGACTCTAGTGAGGTCTTTTAATGTCCCAGAAGCTTTTATGGATGGACACAAATATTCACAACTATTTGTTTCTTTGGTAATGATTAATGAATTTTTTAAGCAATCCACTTTCCTCTAAACATTAGCTGATGACTTCCACAGCTAAAAATATCAAGCTGTGCATTTCACAATTTTAGATTTTTCCAAACATTTGAACATTGCAAACATAAATCAATTAACTTCATCTCAGATTCCCTTAAACGAGTGAAGTGCCTTGAAGAGAAGACAGTCATACACGCTTGATCATATTTTTTGCAAGTCAAATATATGAGATTTTTCTAAATGCCTTAAAAATCTCAAGGACAGACAGGAATAAAGTGATCAGCTAATCAATTTCTCTACATTCATCTGGTTATACAGGTGTCCTGGATACAAGTATGTTTCTTCAATACTTCTATTCTGATCAAGATTTTGACTTCACAGTCTTGATACTTCTTACTTGTGACTTTTCTTACCTTATAGGTAGGCTTCACTCATCCACAATCTGAAGTTAACAGTTTGAGGGTTGAAGATTCAGTCCTAGGATATGAGCCTGCTACCTTCTAAGCAAATTCTCACCACACCTGAATTCCCTCCAGTTAGACTTTGTCACCATCACACGGATTAAGAAATTGATTTTAGGGGCACCTGGGTGACTCTTGGTTTCTGCCCAAGTCATGATCTCAGGGTCTCCGGTCATGATCTCAAGGTCATGAGATCAAGTGTCAAGTTAGGCTCCATGCTCAGTGAGCAGTCTGCTTGAGATTCTCTCCCTCTCTGTGTCTGCTTCTCTCTCTCTCTCTCTCTTTCTCTCTGTTAAATAAATATTTTTTAAGTGATTTAACAGGGATGCCTGGGCAGCTCAGTCAGTTGAGCATCTGCCTTCCACTTGGGTCATGATCTCAGGGTCCTGGAATCAAGTCCTGCCGGGCTCTCTGCTCAGTGGGGAGTCTGTTTCTCCCTTTGCCTCTGCCTGCCACTCCCTCTGCTGTGCTCTCTCTCTGTGTCAAATAAATAAATAAAATCTTAAAAATATCTATGTTGAAAAATTAAAAATTAGAATTAAAATTAAAAAATAAAGTATTATTTCATTACATTGTCAGAAAATTCCTGAAAGCAAGATTATATCCCCATTTCACAGATTAGGAGACTGAGGCATATTACGGTTCATACTTGGCTGCTATAATTAAAATATGGGGGCACCTGGCTGGCTCAGTCGGTAGAGCATGTGCCTCTTGATCTCAAGGTTGTGAGTTCAAGCCCCACCTTGAATGTGGAGATGTCTGAAAAAATAAAATCTTTTAAAAAAGAAAATTTCCCGGCGCCCCGGGAGTATGGGGGGATTTTAAGCCTTATTGGTTCTGGGTCTGGATTTGGGTAGATTTTTTCCCATATTTGGCAAGGGAACATCGTGTGCCTAGGTGATTCCCTGGCTGTAAAGTCCCAGATGGAAAGTTCCAGTAGGTATCCCGTCTAGGTTTCCATGTACTGGAGATGAAGTGGTGGCCATGACTGCTTTGGCGAGAAGATCAGCCATCTTGACCCAGTCTGTGATGTCCACCATTTTGGATGCCCCTGTCTCTCAGCCAGCCCAACAGAAAGTTGTAACTCAATAAATCTTTATCAAGGGGTGCCTGGGTGGCTCAGTTGGTTAAGTGACTGCTCAGGTCATGATCCTGGAGACCCGGGATCGAGCCCCACATTGGGCTTCCTGCCCGGCGGGAAGCCTGCTTCTCATTCTCTCAGTTCCTCTGCTTGTGTTCCCTCTCTGGCTGTGTTTCTCTCTGTCAAATAAATAAATAAAATCTTTTAAAAAAATAAATCTTTATCAAAAAACAAAAGCATTGGGGTGCCTGGGTGGCTCAGTTGGTTAGGCGAATGCCTTTGGCTCAGGTCATGATCCCGGAGACCTAGGATTGAGCCCCACATAGGGCTCTTTGCTCTGTAGGGAGCCTGCTTCTCCCTTTCTCACTCCCCCTGCTTGTGTTCCCTCTCTAGCTGTGTTTCTCTCTGTCGAATAAATAAATGAAATCTTAAAAAAAAATGGTTTGAGGGGCGCCTGGGTGGCTCAGTTGGTTGGACGACTGCCTTCGGCTCAGGTCATGATCCTCGAGACCTGGGATCAAGCCCCGCATCAGGCTCCCTGCTCAGCGAGAAGCCTGCTTTTCCCTCTCTCACTCCCCCTGCTTGTGTTCCCTCTCTGGCTGTGTTTCTCTCTGTCAAATAAATAAATAAAATCTTTAAAAAAAAAAGATTTGAATTTCCCAATGAAAAGGATATAATGTGAGGGGAGTCTGCTGACCCCAACTCTTCTAGAGGTGTTCCCAAATTCCAGCGCAGTGAGGGGTGACATCCCTCCCCCCACCACAACACCAAGCAATTCCTGCTGGCATCCAAGAATTCAACTCCATTCCGACACTCTCTACCCAGAGGCAGCCTCAGATTGCACAGGTTCTGACAGCTTTGCACCCCGCACTGCAGACGTGAATCTACATAAGCCTCAGGCTGTGTGCGTCTGACCCGCCCGCCATAGATTGGTGGTTCCAACAACCTCCTCTGTGATGCTTTTAATTTCCTAGGGTGGCTCAGGGAAACTTATATTTATCCATTTATGAAAGGATAGGATAAAGAATATGAATCAGCAGCCAGATGAAGAGATATAGAGGGTGAGGTCTGGGGGGAAAGGGTGGAGCCTCTGAGCCCGTCTCCAAGGACACCATGCTCTCCCAGACCTCTACGTGCTCACCAGCCCAGAACTCTCCAGACCCCAGACCTTTTGGGTTCTTATGGAGACTTGATTGCAAAGTCATGATGGATTAAGTAAGTCATTGGCTATTGGCTGATTCAACCATCCTTCCCCAGTGGTTGGGGAAGTAGCATGGGAATGGGAGCTCCATGCCTTCATTCATAAGTTTGGTCTTCCTGGTTACCAGCTGCATCTTTGACTGGCATCTAAAAGTCACCTTCATGAGTAACAAGACAGCCTTGGGGCACCTGGGGGGCTCAGTGGGTGGAGTATCCCGACTCTTGATTTTGGCTCAGGTCTTAATCTCAACGTCATGGGATCCAGCCCCAACATAAGGCTCCGCACTGGGCATGGAGCCTGCTTAGGCTTCTCTCTCTGCCCCATCCCCTACTCATGCAGGCTCTCTCTCTTTCTCTCAAAACAAAAACAAAAAACAAGATAGCCCTATCACCTGTAGGGCTCTGAAGCATTTGCAAGAAGTGGATGAAGACTAAATATAGCTGAGAAATACATATTTTGGTCACCCGAATAACAAAATATTTCTCATAAATCATTATATTTCAGGGAGATTGATACAGAACAACAACCAGTATCAAGTTGTACCCTATTGAAGTCAATGGACTTTAAAGATTTTATTTTTGTTATTTATTTATTTTAAATTTATTTTTTTTGCAGAGAGAAACACAGCAAGAGAGGGAACATAGCAGGGGGAATGAGAAAGGGAGAAGCAGGCTTCCCGCCCAGCAGGGAGCCTGACGCAGGGCTTGATCCCAGGACCCTGGGATCATGTCCTGAGCTGAAGGCAAATGCTTAACAACTGAACCACCTACGTGCCCCTAAATACTTTATTTTTAAGTAATCTCCACACCCAACATGGAGCTCAAACCTATAACCCCAAGATCAAGAGTGGGACAATCCACTGACATAGATAAAGTCAATGGACTTTAAAAGTAAATGAAGTATCCTCTTAGTAGCCAAGCAAAAAGTTTAACCTTTTTAAGAAGATAAACTAAGAGGTGTCTGGGTGGCTCAGTCAGTTAAGCATCTACCTTCAACTCAGGTCATGATCTCAGGGTCCTGGAATTGAGTCCCACATTGGGCTCCCTACTCAGGAGGGAAACCTCCTTCTCCCTCTGCCTGCCGCTCCCCCTGCTTGTGCGTTCGCTCTCTTGTGCTCTCTCTCTGACAAATAAATAAATAAAATCTTTTTATTTTTTTAATTTTTTAAAAGATTTTACTTATTTATTTGACAGAGAGAAACACAGCGAAAGAGGGAACACAAGCAGAGGGACTGAGAGAGGGAGAAGCAGGCCTCCCGCCGAGCAGGAAGCTTGATGTGAGACTCGATCCCGGGTCTCCAGGATCATGACCTGAGCCAAAAGCAGTCGCTTAACCAAATGAGCCACCCAGGCGTCCCATAAATAAAATCTTTAAAAAAAATAAAGAACAAGGTTGGCATGGCAAACAAAACATCTTAAACTCAAAAGATTAATGACAAACAGAGAGAAATATTTGCAACTCATAATCAAAGGCTTAATTTCTAATACAGAATGAACCATAGAAGATATATATGTGTGTGTGTGTGTGTGTGTGTGTATATATATATACATATATATATATATATATATATATATATATATATATATATATACCTTACACATAAGACTATAGACAGACACATAGATCAATGGAACAGAATAGAGAGCCCAGAAATGGACCCTCAACTCTATGGTCAACTTATCTTCGACAAAGCAGGAAAGAATGTCCATGGAAAAAAGACAGTCTCTTCAATAAATGGTGTTGAGAAAACTGGACAGCCACATGAAGAAGAATGAAACTGCACCATTTCCTTACACCACACACAAAAATAGACTCAAAAATGGGTGAAAGACCTCAATGTGGGGCGCCTGGGTGGCTCAGTTGGTTAAGCAACTGCCTTCAGCTCAGGTCATGATCCCGGAAATCCAGGATCGAGTCCCACATCGGGCTCCCTGCTCGGCAGGAGGCCTGCTTCTCCCTCTCTCACTCCCTCTGCTTGTATTCCCTCTCTCGCTGTGTTTCTCTCTGTCAAATAAATAAATAAAATCTTAAAAAAAAAAAAAAGAAAGACCTCAATGTGAGACAGGAACCCACCAAAATCCTTGAGGAGAACACAGGAAGCAAACTCTTTGACCTTGGTCGCAGCAACTTCTTCCTAGAAACATCACCAAAGGCAAGGAAAGCAAGGGCAAAAATGAACTATGGGGACTTCATCAGGATAAAAAGCTTTTTCACAGCAAAGGAAACAGTCAACTAAACCAAAAGACAACTGACAGAATCAGAAAAGATATTTGCAAATGACATATCAGATAAAGGGTTAGTTTCCAAAATCTATAAAGAATTTATCAAACTCAACACCCAAAGAACAAATAACCCAATCAAGAAATGGGCAAATGACATGAACAGACATTTCTCCAAAGAAGGCATCCAAATGGCCAACACACACATGAACAAGTGCTCAACATCACTCGGCATCAGAGAATTACAAACCAAAACTACAGTGAGATACCACCTCACACCAGTCAGAATGGCTAAAGTTAACAAGTCGGGAAATGACAGATGTGGGCAAGGATGCAGAGAAAGGGGAACCCCCCTACACTGTTGGTGGGAATGAAAGCTGGTGCAGCTACTCTGGAAAACAGTGTGAAGGTTCCTCCAAATTTGAAAATAGAGTTACTCTATGACCCCACAAATGCACTACTGGGTATTTACCCCAAAGATACAGATGTAGAGATCCGAAGGGGCACGTGCACCCCAATGTTTACAGCAGCAATGTCCACAATAGCCAAACCATGGAAAGAACCTAGATGTCCATCAACAGATGAATGGATAAAGAAGATGTGGGGCATATACACAATGTAATATTATGCAGCCATCCAAATGAAATCTTTTTTTTAAGATTTTTTATTTATTTGACAGAGAGAAACACAGCCAGAGAGGGAACACAAGCAGGGGGAGTGAGAGAGGGAACAGCAGGCTTCCTGCCGAGCAGGGAGCCTCATGTGGGACTCGAGGTGGGACTTGATCCCGGGTCTCTGGGATCATGACCTGAGCCGAAGGCAGTTGCTTAACCAACTGAGCCACCCAGGCGCCCCTAGACTCTTAATCTCAGGAAACAAACTGAGGGTTGCTGGGGGTTGGGGAAGGGAGGGATGGGGTAGGAGGGGAGGGATGGGGTAGGAGGGGAGGGATGGGGGAGGGATAGCGTGGCTGGGTGATGGACATTGGGCACAGTGTGTGCTATGGTGAGTGCTATGAATTGTGTAAGACTGATGATTCACAGACCTGTACCCCTGAAGCAAATAACATATTATATATTAATTAAAAAAATAAAGAACTACACTACTTATTTTTTAAAAAGACTATTGACATAGTCGTCTATAAATAGAGACATAAGGCTACAGATGTATATATATATATGTCTATAGTATATCATGCAATATATATGTAGATATTACTTAAAAATGAAATCTTCAGGGCGTCTGGGTGGCTCAGTGGGTTAAGCCATTGCCTCCGGCTCAGGTCATGATCCTGGAGTCCTGGTTTCGAGTCCCACATCAGGCTCCCAGCTCCGTGGGGCGTCTGCTTCTCCCTCTGACCTTCTCCCCTCTCATGCTCTCTCTCACTCACTCTCTCTCTCTCAAATAAATAAATAAAATCTTTAAAACAATAGACTTAAAAAAAAGCAAAATCTGAAAAAAGAAATAGACTTCTTTGATCAATTCCCTTGTCTGTTACCCCTCCCCTCCTCTGCCCCACCCAAACCCTCAGTTCCTACCTAGGCTTCTGCTTCCAAACCAGCTGGCCCCCCTCCCAGAAAAAAACCCCTTGGCTGCTTCCCACTCTGCTGAGCCCCCCCCACCCCACCAAGGTCGTGACACCCCATTCTGGGCCATTGTTCCCCTATAAACTGGCCTTGTCTGCTCCACTCAAGAGCCTTAGAACTATTTGTTTAAAAAAAAAACAAAAAAAGAAAGAAGGTTCTTTGATTCTACTCCCCACATTTAAATGCATCAGTTTTCTTTCATGGCTTCATAATTCAGGATTATAACTCACAATGTAAAAGCTTTCTCCATACCCAGCTTAGAAAGGAACTTTCCTTGGGGCGCCTGGGTGGCCCAGTTGGTCGAGCGACTGCCTTTGGCTCAGGTCATGATCCCTGAGACCCAGACTGAGTCCCAAATCGGGCTCCCTGCTCGGAGGGAGACCTGCTTCTCCCTCTCTCACTCCCCCTGCTTGTGTTCCCTCTCTGGCTGTGTTTCTCTGTCAAATAAATAAAATCTTTAAAAAAAAAAAAAAAAAGAAAGGAACTTTCCAATGTTTGCTTCTCATTCTTTCATGGTTGCATATTTTACATTGAAATCTTTGAGCCATTTGGAGTCTATTCAGTGAGTTATTTTTTCCGTTCCTTCCTTCTATTGTGTTGATAGGGTTTTCTTTATTTCATTTTTTAAAAGTTTTTATTTGCTTATTTGAGAGAGAGAAGACAGCGGTAGCCAAAGAGAGTACGAGCAGGGAGGAGAGGGAGAAGCAGGAGCCGGGAGCCTGACATAGGGCTTGAACCCATGACCCTGAGATCATGACCTGAGCCGAAATCTAGAGTCCAGTGCTTAACCAACTGAGCCACCCAGGTGCCCCGGTCCCTGTAGTAAACCCTGAAATATCCGTGGATGAAACAACAGAGTTTTATTTCTCATTCAGGTAAAGTGAAGTACACAGAGTGGCCGAGAATCGTTCCTGGGGACCAAATCCACACCCAGAGATCGGGGGTCTCAGGCTGTACCCACTGAGCCAGCCAGGCACCCTTCAGGGGGTGTGAATTAATAGAACCAGCGCAGAATGGCCAATCTGACCAGTATATGCTAAAGCTGGACGTGTTCATCAGCTTTTTTCATAAAAGCCCCAAATTGGAACGTACCCTGTGATCCTGGGATTTATAATAAGAAATATATATGTTGGTCTTCATTCCTTCCTAAGCCTTTAGAATTCCCTAAGTGCTTTAGGGTGACCAAGGTCTCTCAATATTCCTTTTTTTATTTTCTAAGATATTAGTTGTGAGAGAAAGAGAGAGAAGCACAAGCATGGGGAGCAACAGGCAGACAGAGAAGCAGGGTCCCACGCAGCAAAGAACCCAATGCAGGACGGATCCCAGTACCCTGGAATCACCACCCCAGCTAAAGGCAGGAACTTAGGCCACCAAGCCACAGAAGCACCAGTTCTCTTGGTGTTCCTAACAAAACCTTTTAACCATCATTTAAACGCTCAATTTGGAAAGCACCTTAGTGTGGGGGATGGTTGCCTAACCAACCCTGTGGTTAGAGAGTTAAAGCCTTGAGTCCCGCCCCCTGAGAACACAGGGAAGGGGAGAGCAATTGGAGGTTGAATTCATCACCAATGGCTAGTGACTTGTGTACTGACGTGGCGGTAAAACCCAACAGGAAGGGATCCAGGGAGCTCCCAGGGGGATGACCTGCTGGAAATTTGGGGACAGTGGTACCGCTGGACAGAACGTGGCAGCTGCATGCCCTTTCCCCAGGCTTCATCTGGCCGATCCTGGGTTATATCTTTTTATAATAAACCAGTTATCTAGTAAAGAACGTTTCTCTGGGTTCTGTGAACCACTCTAGCGGATGTATCCAACCCAAGAAAGGGATTGTGGAACCCCCTGATCTGTAGCTCACGGGCCAGAAGCTGGAATTGGAACTGGTCTCTGAAGAAGGGGGGCAAACAGCAGGCTCGCAGGACCGGACCCTTACCCTGCAGGACAGCATTAAGGAAAAGGAGTCCTGTTTTATTTTTTTCTCCTCTCATACCTGTCTGGTAAGAGTGTGATCTCACGCATCCCGCCTGACCCGTTGGTCTGACCTTCAAAATGCACCGGAATCCCATCTCTCTTTGCTCCTGCTGCAGTTACCTCCGTAGTGGGGCAGCCTGCCGCCCACCCCCGCCCACCCCCGCCTACGGGACTACTCAGAGTCCTCCCGCCTGAAAGCTCCCGGCGTCCATCCTCTCTTCCCTCTGTCTGTTCCCCAGACGGCCGCCAGAGGGCGCCCGTTTCCACTCACGAAAGGTCAAGTTCCTTTCCTGCAGGGAACCCTTCCGTGGCTCCAGGCTCATTCCTAGAAAAGCCTCAGTGCCGGCCACGCTTTGAAGTAGCGGGCCTTTCCTGCCTGCCCTCACTCCCCACTCTCTTCCCTTGGCTCGCTGACTGTGTTCTGGCCACACCTGCCTTACAGTTGCTGGAGCACTTAGGGCACCTTCTAGCCTCAGAGCCCTTGTTCTGGCTGTTTTCTCTGCAAGGAATGCTCTTCCCCCAGACACCCATGTGGCTCACCCCTCACCTGCTTCAGGTGGCTGCTCCAATGCCACCTGCCACGGGCAAGTAAATGGTATTAGGGAATCGTTAATTTCATTATGCGTGGCAAAATGATTTATAGTAGAGAAAAATGTCTTCATTGAAGACGCAAAGTGAAGATGTCTGAAATGAACTCTAAGAGGGTTCAGCAAGGGACACCTGGGTGGCTCAGTTGGTTAAGGTTCCTGACTCGTGGTTTTTATGCTCTCAGGATCATGGGATCAGATCCCCCAATCAGGGTCCCTCAGCAGGGGGTCAGCTGATATCCTTGCCCTCTTCCCTTCTCCTGGGTGGCTCAGTCTGTTAAGCATCTGCCCTTGGCTCTGGTTGTGATCCCAGAGTCCCGGGATCGAGCCCCACATCAGAATCCCTGCTCAGCGGTTTAAGACGCCATTCCTGAAAGAGGCTGAAGACAAACCTAGGTTGGGTATCAAGTCTCTGGTGATATGGGGCTTGGCTTTGCACAGGTGATTCCCTGTTGAACCTCATGTCTCTTGTTTAACAGTTTCGTGTTTAGTTTTTAAAAGTCTAGTGACAGTTCCAGGCAGCTCTCAGCCTTGGTATGAGCAGGCAGCCGGTGCACAGTGTGAGAGGGACCCCATCCTCCTTCCCCAAGGGACGTCTGGTTGGAGCCTTGTGGGCAATGGGACGTAGCAAGCCGCCTTCTCAGCTTTGAGGATATGGCCCATTCTGGTCACTGAGGCATGGGAGGTACGTATTGGGAATCTCAGTGTTGAATTACCCCCAGAAAGGCAAGAAATCACCAAGAAACTGACCAACATCCCTGGATGGTTGAGTTGCTGACTTAACAGAACGTGGACCTATGTTCTTGCCTCTTTCTTCTTAGCATTGTTCTTCACGACTATTCAGGTCATGGAAGATCAGAAAAGATGCAGGTGGCTGGGACGCCTGGGTGGCTCAGTTGGTTAAGCGACTGCCTTCGGCTCAGGTCATGATCCCAGAGTCCTGGGATCGAGTCCCACATCGGGCTCTCTGCTGCAGCGGGAAGCCTGCTTCTCCCTCTCTCACTCCCCCTGCTTGTGTTCCCTCTCTGGCTGTGTTTCTCTCTGTCAAATAAATAAAATCTTTAAAAAAAAAAAAAAGAAAAGAAAAGAAAAGAAAAGATGCAGGTGGGACGCCTGCGGGGCTCAGTGGGTTAAACACCAGACTCCTGATCTCGGCTCAGGTCATGATCTCAGGGTCATGAGATCGAGCCCCGTGTCAGACTCCAGCCTCAAGGAGTCTGCTCGAGAGTCTCTCTCCCTCTCCCAAACCCCTGCTCTCACATGCTCTCTCAATTTACATAAATCTTTAAAAAAAAAGAAAGAAAAGACAGAGGACCTTCCACACATAGGAGGAGGATAAGCAGCCATGTCAAGTACAGAAACATGGAATCCCATTTGGATCTGGATCACTGGTTGATTATAATGGAATATAACCCAGGAAGGGCCAGATGATGAGATGTGGAGGACCGGGCCTAGGGAAGGGCAAAGAGCTTCCCAGGCCTCTCCAGGCACACCACCCTTCCCCTAAAATAAGTTCTTTTAAGAGAAAAGCTGCAACAGGAGCAGATTTGTTGCTTATTTTAATATTTAACTAAGTCTCACATCAGCTTGCGAGGTGCCAAGCATCGCTTATGGGCTTTTTGCTCCTGAGACCTCATGACTCCCCCTCAAAATCCATGAGGACCACCCCCCACTAAGGTACCTTAATGTGGGTCACACCAACGGTATATACGGATTTAGAAATCACAACAATTAACCAAATAGGTATTCACTAAGTCATTTTAAGAATAACAATACTTGGGGGGCGCCTGGGTGGCTCAGTTGGTTAAGCAACTGCCTTCGGCTCTGGTCATGATCCCAGAGACCTGGGATCGAGTCCCACATCGGGCTCCCTGCTAGGCGGGAAGCCTGCTTCTCCCTCTCTCACTCCCCCTGCTTGTGTTCCCTCTCTAGTTGTGTTTCTCTCTGTCAAATAAATAAAATATTAAAAAAAAAAAAAAAGAATAACAATACTTGGGCGCCAGGGTGGCTCAGTGGGTTAAAGCCTCAGCCTTCGGCTCAGGTCATGATCTCAGGATCCTGGGATCGAGGCCCTCATCGGGCTCTCTGCTCAGCAGGGAGCCTGCTTCCTCCTCTCTCTCTCTGCCTGCCTCTCTGCCTACTTGTGATCTCTCTCTCTGTCAAATAAATAAATAAAATCTTAAAAAAAAAAAAAAGAATAACAACACTTAACGGATGCTATGCAATGTTTACCTCACCAGGCCTCAGTCTCTACAGGAAGGCCTCTCACTTTGTTTACCTCCTAATAATGGCTACTTAGCCTGTCCTTTCCCTTCAGATGCAAGCCTAAGATATAAACCCGGCCTACCCTTTTAGGGCAGGTATAATTGACTCTGGCTACTGGCTATTGGGACAGACAAAGAAGCAAAGAATCTTTTGACTGCAAATCACAAAACAAAAACCCTACAAGATACAAAAAACCTAAAAGCAAATCACAACCTGACAAAAGTGGTTTAAGCCAGTTTTTGTTTAATTTTGACTTTTTTTTTTTAAAAGCAAAACAATTTATAAATCAGATGGGTTTTTTTAAAGCTTTATTTATTTATTTGTCAGAGAGAGAGTGAGCGCAAGTGAGCATGAACAGGGGGAGCGGTAGGCAGAGGGAGAAGCAGGTTTCCTGCTGAGCAGGGACACTGGGATCAGGACCTGAGCTGAAGGCAGACTCTTAACCAGGTGAGCCACCCAGGCATCCCTAGAAATCAGGTTTAATGGTTGGAGGACCTGAGGTCTCTGTGTTCGGCCTTCAGTGTGGGGGCAATGGCACTCTTGGGAGAGAAGTGGCAGCAGCCACTCCAAACATCGCACTTCCAGATATTCACAGCCAAAGGGAGGGAAGAAAAAAAACGTCGTCTTCTTTCAGGATTTCTTTTATGAAGGGAAACAAGCTTTCCCAGAGGCCTCGAGGAAAATGTCCCCATTGTGTACATGACCTTCTCTTGAGCCATCTTTGACAAAAGGAAATGAGAGGGTAGAACAATGGTTATCCACAAATTGGAATGTTGTCCTAAAGCTGATAACTACTGGACAGGCAGGAGACTGTCTTCCTCGTCCCACATGGGTCTCCCTCTAGCAAAAGGGGTCAGAGATAAAGTGACAAGCCAAAGGTCACACACCAGTCAGATAACGGAGGCATGTTCATCTCTAGATCTGCAATATGGACATTCTTATGATGTGGGAAGCAAAGGCAAAAGAAAATTTCAATTTCCTTACCACTTACAGCCCATTGGCAAGTCCTTGAAACAGGCAGAGTGACATTCCTCTAGGGATTCAGCTGCCTTGATGTGACTACTTTGCTAAGGGCAAAACTCAACCTTAGCTTAACATTATCCATCCAGACGCCCCAGGATCCTGAGTCTACTTTAACATATAAAAATTTCTGGGGTGCCTGGGTGGCTCAGTTGGTTAAATGTTGGCCTTTGGCTCAGGTCATGATCCCAAGGTCTGGGATTGAGTCCCACATCAGGCTTCCTGCTTGGCCAGAAGCCTGCTTCTCCCTCTCCCACTCCCTCTGCTTGTGTTCTCTCTCGCTGTGTGTGTGTCTCTCTCTAATAAATAAATAAATCTTAATACACACACACACACACACACACACACACACAAATTTCCTTGGAAACTTCCCTTATCTCTACCTGCCCCTCCCCCAAGATGTATGTTGGCAATCATCCCCGAAGCATATATGACCCACTGATATACATGAAGGGTCTCATGACTGAGGTTTTATTAGATGGTAATAAATGGGGCGCCTGGGTGGCTCAGAG
Organism: Spilogale gracilis; assembly: GCA_004023965.1. NCBI lineage: Eukaryota > Metazoa > Chordata > Mammalia > Carnivora > Mephitidae > Spilogale > Spilogale gracilis. The sequence goes on along the minus strand of PITA01014995.1, from coordinate 22,696 downwards.
GGTTAGGCCTCTCCCTTCGGCTCAGGTCGTGATCTCAGGGTCCTGGGATCGAGGCCCACATCGGGCTCTCTTCTCAGCAGAGCCTGCTTCCTCCTCTCTCTCTGCCTCTCTGCCTACTTGAGATCTCTCTCTGTGAAATAAATAAATAAAATCTTTAAAAAAAAAAAAAAACAAAAAACAAATAGATGGTAATAAATGACCTCCTAACAACAGTTAGCCCCCTCAAGGTCTTGGAAACCTTGCTTCCAAAATTCCTTAGAGATTTCTGCTATCCCTAACTCCCTCCCAACTTGAAAGCATATAATAGGCCACTCCTCCTGCCCCCAGGGCAGCTCTTTCTGCCTATGGGTCCTGTCTCTGTGCTGTAATAAAGCCAACATTTGCACCAAGGATGTCTTGAAAATTCCTTGGTCGTCAGCTCCAAACCCCAACATCTTCCTACATCAGCCCGGTCCTAAAGTTTGGCTCTCTCTATAGCTACACCTAACAATTATTAAAGTATGTGTATGAAAGAGCCAAGGTTGGGACACAAGGCATGACAGGGAGGGAAAAAGGACTAGGTTTTATAGACTTCTGCTCTTCACCCTCTGCCAAGGGTAGAGCCTCCTGCCTCATTCCCCACCCACCAGGCCCACTATCTGCAGTATTGGCCATGGGTGCTGGGAAGCCCTTGGAAGAGAGTCAGCAGAGGCAGCTCTGGGTGTACAAAGACCCCTTGGGGGCTAGACTGGATGCAGAGAGTGGGCAAGGCAGGGCAAGGGTCCAAGCAGGAGAAGTTAAGAACTGGGCTGAAGCAGGGCTGAGAGGACACAGAGGAGGTGACAGAGCAGAGTTGGGGACAGGACAGGGCTTAAGTCTGATGTGCTTTGTGGAGGGGAAAGGGGCACAGCGCCAAGGGGTCTGCCCTGATGACTGGATGTACAGTGGGGCTGTCCCAAAGATGGGGAAGTAGAGGAGGAGTGGGTTGGTGGAGGCAGGAGGCTAAAGTCAGTGTATGATGAGGTGGGAAAATCTCCCACATCAGAGAAACCGCCAGGTCACTGGGGGCCCGGATTGCTGGGTCTTCAAACATGAAAAGGGCCCAGGACAGGGATTCCTGGTGAAGACCCTACCGTCCGGGAGCTGTATCATTGGAGAACACAGCTAATGGCTTGTTCTTTGGCATTTATTTCAAAATTGCAGCAAGAGGAAAAAAAAAATATCATCAGCAGCACCGGGAGATCCGGTCTGAGAACGGAGAGATGCAGAGTCGAGTCGGGGCCAAACTGTATCCCTGACTCTACAACACCGAGTCGCGGGGAGCCCAGATCCCCCAAGGTCTGAGAGGCGGGGCTAGGGGCCTAGACGCCTGGGTCCGGCCCTTTATGGCTTTGGGAGTGTAGCGACCACGTGGGGGCGCCAGAGATCCAGGCGTCCCGGCAGCCCCCCGGCCTTTTATTTCATATTGCACTTCAGGTGAGTCATTGGTAGGGAGGCGAGGGTCCTCAGAGGACTAGATGCTGTGGGTGGGTGGGTGGGTCCGAGGGGAAGGTATGCCGAGTCTTTAGCGTCACACCAGCAGCATCCACTCGTGGGGTCCTGCTCCGTACTGCGGGACAACAGAGGGGAAGTGTGAGAGGAAAGCCACACTGCAACTCCCAGCAAGCCCGGCGGCGTTCCGGGCTGAATGGTTGCGGATGTGCGCCCCAGGACCTGATGGGAAATGTAGTCCACTTCCCGCAAGCCAGCCCACAACTGTAGGGAAGGGAAACCGCGGGCCGAGTGGGCGCGCAGAAGCTTAAGGGAGACTGCAAGTGGGCGCAGAAGCTTAAGGGAGTTCTGCAAAGAGTTACTGGAAGGCCTTGGAAGGCTTCCGGTGGAAAAAAAAAGTCGTTTTTGGCTAAGATGTCCTGGAGAGTGAGGAGAGGTATTGTTCTAGGTCCAGATGCACAGGACTTTAGAGAAGCTCACAGGAAAGGCAGTTCTAGGTCGAGTGCAGGGAAAGGAGCCCTCAGGTTCTCAGGAAAGGTAACTCAGCCAAGATGAATGGAAACACCTCCAGGGGCTTACCAGAGGATCTATTCTTGGGCCCCAGCGCGGGACCAGGATCAAGGGGCTTGTGGAAGGAGATTTCTTAAGCCAAGGTAAAGCCCAGGGCTCCAGGCAGGGGCTTCTGGCCCGAAGTCCGACGGGCCCCTGGGAAGGGGTCCCCACTGCAAGGACACGCAGAGGAGCCACAGAGGGGGAGCGAAGGGGATTCCTCAAGTCAGCGTTTGGAGGCTCCCAGGAAAGGAGAGTGACTCAGTCTGGGGACCAGAGGCCCACGGCAAGGGCCTTTATTGGCTTTGGGGACTGGGCAGGAGGGCTCCCAGTCCAGAGGCTCTTGGGACGGGGAGCAAACATCCAGCCCACGGCCCCAGCCGGTGTACCTCACCTGAATCGCCTTCAGCTCCTTTAGGAAGCGCAGGATTAGCTCAGGCCCGTTTTCCATGGTGGGGATATGCACGTTCTGGAGAAGACAGAGCCATGAGGACCAGGAACCCCCTTCTTCCCTACCGTCTCCAACAGCAGCCCCACCTCACCTTGCCTTGGTACAGGATTTGGTGCACAGGGCAGACCTGGCAAGCGGTGCCTGAGCCGAAGACTTCCCGGACCCGCCCCTCCTCCAGGGCCCGCAACAACTCCTGCATGGTGACCTTCCGTTCTGCAACCCGGAACTCACCCTGCCAAGTGGTACTGGTGAGCCGTACTGGTGAGCCTGGGGCGGCCCTTGCTGCAGAGCCCGGCCACACCCTCTGGGAGAATGAGGACAAAGACACCCGAGGAGACAGACACCCAGACCGAAGGAGCAGAGACGTGTTGGTGGGGTGCCACAGCCCTGAACCCCCTGAAGTCTGCCACCGCCCCCCCAGCAGTCATTCCAGCCACCCAGGGACATGGGGCCCTCACCCAGGTCCTAGCCAGGTCCAGCAGACTCTGTCTGACGACTCCAGGCAGGATGACGCCATCCAGCGAGGGGGTCACCAGTTCCAGCACTGGGGCAAGAGTAAGGGCCAGGGGGTCACCTCACGCCCTCAGGCACACTCTCGCATCTTCTTAGGGGCCACTCAACCCCCCCCCAATCTGAGAAACCCGCAGTGGGCTAGGAGTTAGGACAGACCTACTTCCACTGGGTATGGGGGAAGGGGGTGTCACAGGAGCGCTCACCCCCATCCTCATGGGTCCAGAAGATGAAGATGTTCATGGTGCCCACCTCCGTGAGCTGGTGGTCAGGCCCATACAGCCAGAGCACCTGTTCACAGCCCCTCTTTTTCGCCTCCTGCTGCACCAACACGGTGGGCCCGTAATTCCTGGCAGGGGGCAGCATGGTTGACCAGGAAACCGGCTCCTGCCTCCGACTCACTTAAGGGGTCACTCTGCCCCCTCAGTGAACAATGCCCCAGCCATTTCCATAACAGCACCAGCTGCTCTGGCTGGGGCGCCCACTAGCCTGGGAGCCCCTGGAAGGCAGGGCCCAGACCCATTTCTTCTGAGTCCCCAGCTCTGCCCAGCACAGGGCCTGGCCCTTGGGAGACCTCACAAGATGGGTGTGTGGAAAGGACTGGTAGGACTCCCAGCTGGGGCCACACTTGGTATCCCAGCACACCCTAACCCCGCCTTCTGCCTGGATCACCTCGGGGAGCGGGGGAGACCTTCTCTGCCCTGCTGAGCTGAGTCCTGCATCCATTCATTTCTGGAGGCTTCCCAGGGAGCCAATCCAGGTTTATCCACTGACTTTTAACCTTTTACCCTCCCCCACCCAAATTCTGAGTCCATATGTCCACAGCGCTTATCACAATGCCCCACCCCCCTCGCCCCCCAACCCAAGTGCCAACAGCATCCCAACCCCAGGGGCAAGCAGAACTGTCCCCAGCCACATGAAACAAGACGGGCAGGACAGCTGACATCTGAAGACACAAATCCACACCAGAGCACGACAGCCAGTGTCTCGGCTGTCCAGCGACCCAGACATATAGGGGGACAGGTAGGGTTGGGGGAGGGACTACTGGAGGGACTACTTACCCCCCCAGCTTGTAGTCACCCACTCCACCCATCCAGGCCCGGATGAAGGTTGGGTCGGCCAGGAGGGAGACGGGGTCCACAGCGTCTCCGGGGAAGTATGCGCCCACGGGGCTGAGAATGACAAACAGGAGCGCTTGCGAGGAACGGGAGACGCCTAGTGAGGGCTGTGGTGGGCAGGAGGGGGCATCAGGGACATAGGAGTCCAGGCACCCAGCCCCTCCTCCTCCCTCTCCCCACCCCCAGTCAGGGAGTCTGGCCCACCTCGTTCCCGATGAGCACAGGCCGGACGTAGAGGCTGGTATCCTTGCCCCCAGGGACCCAGTCCTTGTCCACTTCCACCAGCCGGCGGATACACTCGAGCAACTCGACCTTGTCAAAACTCTGGGCAGAATTCCCATGAGTCAGCACCCTCCCCCCGCCCCGCTGCCCTTGCCCCACCAACCTGCCCACCCTGGGGCCAGCCAGGACCGCTCACCGGCAGGCAGAGGCGCATGGCTGAGCGCAGCATCCGGTCCATGTTGAGCCAGGGGCGGAAGAGGCGCACGCGCTGGTCACTGCCTTTGTACGCCTTCATGCCCTCAAAGAGCTGCGGGGACAGGTAGGGTGGGTGACTGAGCTCAGAGACCACCTCGGGGAAGCCCCGAGACACATGGAGAGATCCCAAAATGGTGCCAGATATGCAAGGACTCAGACACAGATGCAGAGACAGAACGGAGGAGAGACCAACCCCCTGAGTTCAGTGAGGAAGAGAAGGAGGAAGAGATACACAGATGGACAGAGACATCAGAAACAGTTGGAGACCCACCCCCAGAAGTGAGAAGGGATCCCCCTGCTTAAACCCCTTCCATGTAACTAGTCAGATTTCTCAGGGACAGCAATGGCGTGAAAATTCTGTTTTTAAAGAATCTTGGGATGCTTGGGTGGCTCAGCCGGTTAGGTGTCTGCCTTCAGCTCAAACTGTGATCCCAACATCCTGGGATCCAATCCCGCATCGGGCCCCCTGCTCAGCGGGGAAACCTGCTTCTCCCTCTGTCTGCCTCTCCCCCCTGCTTGTGCACGTTCTCTTTCTGACAAATAAATTAAATCTTTAAAATAAAAAAATAGATTGCTGCGTTCTTGAGAAGCACTGAACTTGCTATGGGTGACATAGTATGAAGTCCAGGGTTTGCTTCAAAATCTTAGAGAAAGGGGGCATGAAGACGGGAGTCCAGGTGAACTGAGAGGGTGACCCACACGTGCTCGCTGATGAAGCAGGGTGGTGGTGGGGGGCTTATATATCATTCCATTTTTATGTTTGAAATTTCCCATAATAAAAACTTTAGGGCGCCTGGGTGGCTCAGTGGGTTAAAGCCTCTGTCTTCAGTTTGGGTCATGATCTCAGGGTCCTGGAATTGAGGCCCGCATTCGGGCTCTCTGCTCGGCAGGGAGCCTGCTTCTCCCTCTCTCACTCCTCCTGCTTGTGTTCCCTCTCTGGCTGTGTTTCTCTCTGTCAAATAAATAAAATCCTTTTAAAAAATTAAAATTAAAATTAAAAAAATAAAATAAAAGTCATCTTTACCCCCATGTGAGGCTTCAACTGATGACCCTGAGATCAACAGTCATTCTCCACTGCCCGAGCCAGCCAGATGCCCCAAAATATTTGTTAAAGTAAGAAACAAATCAAAACAAAAACACAAAGTCAATCCACACCCCCAGCTTGTTGTTGACCGTGGCCTTCCAGGCCTCACAGATCTGGCCCCTCTTACCTCAGCCTCCCAGCTGACGCTGCAAACCGGTTACTAGGGCTGAAATGTGTTCATCCAAATTCGCGTCAGCACGGAAGCTTCCTCAGGAGACTCTGCTTTCAGGCACAGCTTTAAGTCATAACCTGAAAGCCTCCTAGATAGCTTCCCTCAAAGGCCCCTCCCCAAGTCCTGCAAAGCCAATCTCCAGCGGAGTTCCCACGGGGGGACAGCCCCACAGCCTAGCAGATCACCTGGTCACACCTCTGGGAGCCATGCTCGGCCCTCCCTTCCCTGCTCTTATCCAGCCTGCCTGGTGCTCCTGTCCCTCCCCCTGGCTCTGGCCCCAGCTCAAGCCTCCTGGCCTCCAGCTCTCCCCTCTGGCCCATCCTCTACCCAGCCTGAGGGGTCTCACTACAGCCAGAGCTGACTCTGCTCCTGGCCTGCTCAGAGCCCTCCATGGCTCCCAGAGCCCTTGACAAGGGGCCAGCCTTCAGCCCCCCTGTGGCCCTGATGACCACCTCAGCCTCCTCTGCCATGTTCCAACCCTGCAATACCCCCAATACTGTGTCTTTGTACTGGTTGTTCCCTCTCCCCCTGACTCCCTAAGCTTCCCTCTGCCAGAAGAGACCCTACTTCCATTCAAGTTAGAGGTAGGATCAGTGCCTATTCTGGTTCCCATGAGGCCTCAGCGGCCTCCCTCAGAGCATGACCACCTGGGGCTGTAACCAAAACACCGGGTTTTCAAGGGCAAGAAAGGGATCTGCTCTTCTTGGGGACCCTGGCATCACCTACACAGGGTCTGGAACACAAGAGACCTCAGGAAACACATCTTGAGAAAGAAGAAACACAAAGAGCAAGCCCAGGGCAGTGGACCCAGCAAGAGACATGGCAAGAGGGAAGAGATGCAGAGAGCTGGGGAGGGTGGCTGGCCACCATGCCTGCATTGAGTAGTGGAGGCCGGAGCAGGCGGGGTGTAGCGCGAGGTTCTGGAAGGGCTGGATACGGGGCCGGCCCCAGCCCTTCTCTTCCTTCCATTGTACCACCAGCATATGGTCAGTGAATATCTTCCCAAACACCAGGGGCTTGCTGGGGTCAGGCTTCTGATGAGGCTCCTGCGTCATTTCCAGCTGCAGGTCTGCAGCCTGAGAAAAGACAGGGGAGCCGGGTATCCTGAAATCCAGCCACAACTTCAAAGTGAAAAACTACAACTCCCATGAACCTCTGGGACTAAGACCCAAAGAGGAGAGAGATCTGTAGCCCCAGAGCCTTCTGGGACATGCCTATCAAATCTCTCCCACAGTGTTATGGCAGACTAATAGGACCCCACTGCCAAATACCTTCACCTTTGGACCCTGGACTCTTTTGGCCCAAATCCAGCTGCCAGCCCCTTCCTCAAACCTAAGAGTCCTGGCCCCCACACCTCCTCCCTCAGACCCAGGAGTCCTGGCCCCAGCCCCATCTTGAGATCCAAAAGTATGTTCCCCTCCATTTACCTTGAAGTTGGATGAGGCATATCTTCTGGGGCCACACAGAAGCCAAGAGACAGGGAGGAGTTTTCGGGCCCAAATCTGGGGGTGGGGACAGAAGAAAGGTGGTGAGGCCAGGAGAGGTAGAGAGCCGGGGGACCTGGTGCCTGCTTTGCCACCACGCACTTGGGAGGTCCCTCTGTCCCCTGTCCCAGGTCCAGTGTGTTCTAGATGGACCATGTAGTCCTGGACAAATCTGAGCCCCTGTCAGATCAGCACCTAGTGGGAGGGAATCCTGAAAGAGGCCAAGTCCCCTCCCCGTCCTCAGAAAGACAAGGCCTAGAAAGGGCTGGATCAGCACCCACCCACTCCACGCCAGGGCAAAGTCAAACACATGTACCTCCCACCCCTAGGAACTTTGGCCCCAGCCCTGAGATCAGCTCAGACAGAAGACAGAGAGGCACCATGCACAGGTAAGTGAAGGCCTCCCTGGGGGACCCAAATCCTGATAAGAATTAGAAAAGTAAGGAACCTAGAGGCCATACTTCCCCAGAACCCAGAAGCTGGGTCCTCATCCCCCTCCTCCCTCAGACCCGGGAGTCCAGACCTCTGGCCTCCTCCTCCCTCAGACCAAGGAGATCAGTCCCCAGTCCCTCCTTTCTCAGACACAGGAGTCCAGGACCCTAGCCCTCTCCCTCCCTCAGACCCGAGTCCAGACCCTTTAGTCCCCTCCTCCCTCAGACCCAGGAGTCTAATCCCCCAGCTCACTACCCCCTCAAATCCAGGAATCCCAGCCCCAGCACCTCCTCCCTCAGACCCAGGAGTCTAGGACTCCATCCCCTTCTCCCTCAGACCCAGGAGTCCAGGACCCCAGCTCCTCCTCCCTCAGACCCAGGAGTCCAGACCCTCTAGCCCTTTCCTCCCTCAGACCCAGGAATCCAAGCCCCTAGCACCTCCTCCCTCAGACCCAGGAGTCCAGGACCCCAGCCCCTCCTCCCTCATACCCAGGAGTCCAGGACTCCAGCCCCTTCTCTCTCAGATCCAGGAGTCCAAGTCCTTATACTTTCAGGATATTAGACCAACTGGGCTCAGATTTACCTAAACTCCCAGCCCCATACCTTGGACACCAGTGATTCCAATTCCCTTCAGATCCCAGAGCTGAGAGGCAGCCGCATGGACCTGGGGGGGTGATCCTAGTCATCAACAGAGACCCTGCTCAGATAAACATCTGTGGCCTGCCTGAGACAAATGAGGGAGAGCCAATCTGTCTGTGTCCATCACAGTGGCCTCTCTCCAGTATTCTTTGACCTCACAACGCTTCTTTCCCAGCCTGGCAGGAAAGAGTTGGGTCACGAGGTTGCTGCAAACAGAACAGCCTAGCCATTTCCTGCCCTGTGAGCTGGGTGAACGGACACCAGTCAGTGAGAACGAACATGAGTGGCAGCAGTCACTGGTCAGTAGGTGAGTCACAGGCAGATGGGGGCTGTGGGTCTCAGGGGGGTTCCAGATGGTGTCTTCTGGAGGATGGCCCCTAGGTGGCGCTGTGTAACCTACGCAGGTCTGTGGCTGTGCTTCTGTCCGGGAGGGAACAGGCCACCCACAGCATAGAGAAAGGATAGACACCCAGGGCAGAGACATCCAGTATCTGGACAGAAGAGCAGCACTCAGGAGGAGCCAGAATGGAAACAATAAATAAATCAAAGGGAGGAAAAAGCAAGAATGAGAAAACAAATGGGCATATAAATAGAAAACACAACCGAGGGGGAGGGGTACCTGGCTGGCTCAGTTGGAAGAGCAGGTGACTCCTGATCTCGGGGTCCTGAGTTCAATCCCCGCGTTGGGTGGAGAGATTACTTAAAAATAAAATCTTAAAAAAAAAAACAACAACCCAGAAATGGAAACAAAGCTGAGGAGAACAGAAATCAAGAACGCAAGATGCCAAAGTAGATATGATCATAATGAGAGACTGATATGAGAGACATTTAGGGAGACATACTCTGGCAAAGTCGAGTCTGGAGAAATCTAGAAAAATGCCAAGGGTGAGATACGGAGAGGCTGAGGGAGGCAAAAGTAAATAGATAAAGACTAGCCTTCAGGTGACAGCACAAAGTGAAAGGAGACCCAGAGAAAGGAGGAAAGGCAAAGAGACAGAGCGGTGCCAACACCTGGAGACAAACTGACTCAGGGATGCTTAGAGACAGAGTATATCTGAGAGACAGAGAAGGGAGAGGCAGAAACACATACCCACGGGGCAGAGAGGTGGGGCAGAGAGGAGGAGTCGGGCAGTGGCCAGGTTGTAAATCAGCACTGGCCATCAAGACACTCTTGCCCTGAGAGAAGCTGCCTTCATCCTTCCAGGACATTTCTGTAGGGGCAGGGGGATCTCTCCTCAGCTCAGGGAAAGTGCTCTGACATCTGACACCCCAGGCCATGGGGATTGGGCCCAAGGGATGGTAGATGAGCTACTGGGACAAAGAGTATGAAAAGACTGGGCTGAATTTAAAAACAAGGAAGGGTCAAGAGGAGGGGGACAGACACAGAGCAGGGCTCTGCACCGTGATGGAGCCTCCCCCGTGTCTCATTACAGCCTAGGACTGTGCCCAGCACAACCCAGGACCGTCCTCTCAGCAGGAATGTGGCCATCAAAGCGAAGAACTGTCTTTGCACAGCTCAGCACTGTCCTCATGCCTCAGCACTGCGCCCCCGTCACAGCCCAGGAATGGTCTCCCTCGTAATGCAGTGCTGTCCTTTGTTTCAGCCCAAGAATGCCCCCATCATAGCTCCAAACAGTCAAAGCCCCAAAGTGTTCTCATTGTGGCCCAGGACTGATCCCATCACATATGTCTGTCCCATGACAGCCCAGGACTCTCCCATCGCAGGCCAAGACTGGTCGAGGGCAGCTCGATACTCTCTACCATCACAGGCCCAAACTGCCCCTGGACTCTCCCACCGCAGCCCATGAGTGGCAGCAGAGCCCAGATGGTCCCAGGGACAGCCCAGCGTCAGTCACCCCAAAACTCAGAACGCTAACAATGTGCCCTGCTCTCCATCAGGCTGGGGTAGGAGTCCCGGCCAGGGGCAGAACCGGTGGAGAACACCCCTTTTTCCCAAGGTGATGGTGCTGCTGTGCAGGGCTGTAAAGATCCCTTCTGTGAGCTGTCTCTTTCCTCGCGGAGAAAGTCTGTGCTGTACTAATCCCACTCTCCAAAACTGCTGGTCGACCTCTTCTGGGTAAGAAGGGACCGGGAGGATCTGTCTCTGGGACAGTAAGGGAAGTTGGCTCCCTTTCCAACCCTGATGCACCGCTTTGGAAGAGCTTGCGGGGACAGTGCATCTACACCTTAACTTTTAGTTCCACGAAAACGGGGCCTTGGGTCCAGTTTCTAGTCCAGACCTGAGATCTGTGCCTTCGTCCTACGCACACCCCTAAAAGTTCGGGGCATCTTATCCCGCCGTCCCCACAGGCTGGCTGTTACCCCTCCTTAACCCCCAACCCACCCCAGCCCGGTGCCCGTCCCACTAACTGTACTCTCCTCCGTGCTTCCCTCGTACCTCCCGTTGGCGGCCCCGTCCCCCCAACTCCTCCCCCTCCACCTCCCTCGCCCTTAAAGCCTCGTGCTCCTCTCCAAGAGGCCCCCTCCTTCTCGGCGCCCCGCAGCGGAACCCCAGCGCCGGGGGCGCCCAGCCTGACGGGGCCGGGAGCCAGTGATCCACCCGGAAGTCGGGGCCCCCACCTCCCCACCCCGTCTCCCGTTTCCCCGGCCCGGGCCGCGAACCCACCTGCCCCTGCACGGCTGCAGCCATGGTCGGTGCGGCGGGTAACTGTGCCCGCCCGGGGCGCGGCCCTGGAGAAAGACGTTCCGGCCCCGCCCCGTTCACGCCCCCTCCCGCGGGAGGGCCGCAGGCGGGTCGGGCCGCCCCAATTATAGGGCGCCTGTGGGGAGCTGGGCCCTGACAGAGAGCGCATGCGCTGGAATCCGGGGTTTGGGGAGTACGTGGACACGCACCCTCTTCCTCCCAACCCCCACCCAGATTCTGTTCCAGCCACACAATTGCTGTGCTAGACAGTGCATGAAATTCTTTTTAAAAAATGCATTTTAATAGGTACTGTCACGGAACCCGAACGAGGATAATCAGGCCGAGGTAAGAGCCGAAAGGCCAAGAACAGGAACGTCTACATGTCTCCATGCCTTGGTGACATACAAGGTGTATACTCACCATAGTAAGTGTCCTGGGTGCATGCATCATGCAAATGAAAAGGGAAAGGACCTGGAGAAAGGTTTCTGAAGAGGGTAGCTGGTAGGGATGGATGAAGGTGTTGCAGTCAACCCCACCCTCCCCCGCCCAGGTCTGAATAGAGTTTTTCCTTCCAAGGAGAAAATGTATGTGTATTCTTTATAATTTTTTAAGAGGTACAACATACGTGGAATAGCTGGGTGGCTCCGTCCATTAGGCGTCAGACTCTTCATTTCCACTCAAGTCATGATCTCAGGGTCTTGAGATCGAGTCCCACACAGCACAGAGTCAGTTTGTGATTCTCTGCCTCTCCCTCCCCCTCTGCCCTCTTCCATGTTCACATATGCAGTCTCTCTAGAATAAATAAATATCTAAAATAAATAGGGATGCCTGGGTGGCTCCATCAGGTAAGCCTCCAACTCTTTTTTTTTTTTAATATTTCATTTATTTATTTGACAGATAGAGATCACAGAGAGAGGCAGGCAGAGAGAGAGGAGGAAGCAGGTTCCCTGCTGAGCAGAGAGCCAATGCGAATGCGGGCCTCAATCGGAGGACCCTGAGATCATGACCTAAGCTGAAAGAAGAGGCTTTAACCCACTGGCCACCCAGGTGCCCAAGCCTCCAAGTCTTGATTTCAGCTCAAGTCATGCTCTCAGGGTCAAGAGCTAGAGTCCCTCAGCTGGCTGTTTGCTCAGCAGGGTCTGCTTTCTGTTCGTCGCCTCCTGCCCCCGTGCTTGCCCTCTCTCTCTCAAATAAATATGTGTTCCATTCCCATCGTGAGGCCCGAAAAATTTTAATCCACCAACCAACGCATGAGTGAGCCTCTAAGAATAGCCCCTAGAGCCCCTAGGGGAAAGTTAGCCGGTTATACCCCCTTGTGCCTCCCCAATTACAGGACCCCCAGGGGCAGAGTTAGCTAATTACAGCTCATCAGGATCCCTCCAATCCCTAGCAATTCAAAGCTGCATCAATGCGCCCTATACAGAACTCCTTGGTCACTGTGGCCCCAAAACCTCCCGTGGTCGGGATTTCCCCCAACTCCCGCATCCGGATTACAAGAATCAAAATCTTGTTTCTATCAGTCCTCAGACTCCGATTCCTGGGCCACCGTGCCTCCACAATTCTACTCTGGTATATTCTGCCCCCGAGTCACTGTCACGCTGTTAGGCTGGTTAGACCCAGCCCTAACAGCCACAAGCCTCGGCAAAGTCCCAGCCCTTCCCTCTGAGTCTCATCCCGTTTTGCTTCCTTCCTACGCGGGTCTCCCTCTCCTTCCACCTGGCTTAGAGCCGGAGGGGCGCGGCGGCCACGACCGCGCCCTCCCCGCCTCAGCCAATCAGCGATTGCCGCACACCCCCGAGGTGGCCAATCCGCAGCAGCCCTGCAGCCCCACCCCCTCACTGAGGCAATTCTGCCCAAACTGGGCCCCGAGCCCCTGGGGAATCCAGGGTCCGCTCTTCCCTAACTGGGGAGTCCACGCCGCATATGTTTCCTCCTCCCTCAAACCCAGGAGTCCGGATCCCAGCCCCTCCTCCCTCTGACCCAGGACTCTTCAACCCTAGTTGCTGCTTCCCACAGAACTTCTGGAGCCAGCCACCCCTCCTATTCCGCAGCCAGCGAGTTCAAAACTCCATTCCCTTAAGGACCAAGAATAACGAGGAGGCCCTTTTGTTTCACCTCCACTATTATCTACTAATGAGGTTTAATTTATTCTCCCCTGTGGGCCTTTGTATTAGCAGGGGTGAAGCTGACCCGCAATACTTTTCCCAGGAGCCTGCTTCAAGGCCTGCGGCAGGGGTTTGAACTCCCTTGGGTTGAGGCTAGGCGTGGGAACAGGTGGGGCTGGGAGTAGGGACACCGTCCTTGCGTGACAGAAAAAAATGTCGTGACGCCCTCCTCCTTCAGGCTGCAAACTACTTTTATGGGAACTTGCGGGGTGGGTTGGCACACTGGTAAGTGGAGTTAATGTCTAGAGTTGGGGTCTGTAGATGATAGAAGCTGAAATCTGGGAGACTGAGTTTGGGGTGGGACTCCTAATCAGGAAGGCCCAAGTGGGAAATCAGGAAGGGATGGTGGGGGGCTCCAGGGGGGTGCCCCGAATGGCCTTGCACCCATACCCCAGCTCTGCACCCCCAGTCACAAGCAGCTCAATCCCGGTGCAGAAGTTGGCTTCCGAGGCCAGGAACACCGCAGCGGCCCCCACATCCGCTGGCTGGCCCATGCGACCCAGGGGCTGGGGAGAGACCAGAGGAAAAGGAGACCAAGTAAAGAGTCTGGCCTGACTGTCATGCCCTAACCCACTCCCATACCACCTGGACCTGCGCCCACACCTGGGCCAGTGTGCCCTCTTGGACTGCGGCAGTGGGGTCAGGCGTGAAGGCTGCCAGCTCCTCCCACAATGGGGTCCAGATGTTTCCTGGGGAAATACTGTGGGATTGGGGAAGTGTGCCACAAACATGGCCTCTTAGGCTCACTCCCCGCCTTCTCAGCCCATTTGGAGCTGCTCACCAGTTGACCCGGACGCCATACTGACTCTCGTCCAGAGCCAAGGCTTTGGTCATGGCTGTCACTGCCCCCTGTGGAAGACGATGTGGAGGGAGAGTTCAGTCCAGGGAAGACGAGGTTTCTCCTGTCTCTCCTCCAACCAGGCAGGGGGTGTCACGCTGGGGCAGGAGAACGGGGTAGTCATGCCTCGGGGCTGAGGTACCTGGAGGGCCCAGTAGGGAGCGAAGGAAGGGGTAGGGTACCTTGGTGGCCACATAAGGAACTGCCTGGACTTGGCCAATGGCCCCCACAAGACTGGAGATGTTGATAACATTCCCCCGGCTTTTCCGCAGGTGGGGGAGGGCAAGCTGGGGAGACAGAAGGCAAAGTCAGCCACCCAGGCCCCTGGGTTCCCCCCAGCCACACTGAAACATGTCCTGATACCTGGGCCGATGGCCATTGCCCTGATATGTTCACTAGTGGATCTTGTAGGGCAGCATTCTAGAACTCCAGAGAGCACCTTCACTGGTTTTGCCCCAGAGTCTCTAGGTCTCTTTAAGGAGTCTCTCCGTGGGGCGCCTGGGTGGCTCAGTCATTAAGTGTCTGCCTTTGGCTCAGGTCATGATCCCAGAGCCCCGCATCAGGCTTCCCGCTCTGCGGGAAGCCTGCTTCTTCCTCTCTCACTCCCTCTGCTTGTGTTCCCTCTCTGGCTGTGTTTCTCTGTCAAATAAATAAAATCTTAAAAAAGGAAAAAGAAAAGGAGTCTCTCCGTGTCTGGAAGGCATTTTTCTCCATGACTCCTCTCCTACCTCTCTCCCTCCCTCCCTCCCTTTGTGTCCCTGTCCCTCTCCCCCTCCACCTTCCCCACCCCTCCTCTTGTCCCCCTCTCTCTAGGTCTCTGTCCCCTCTTTGTATGTTACTCAAACTCATGTCCAAATCAAGACAGAAAAATGCAAGATGGCTACATATTTTGCAAAAATGGGAGGAAGCTCTTTTATCCATGAGGGGAAGACAGTATCTCTGAATTTTAGGGAGAACTCGGGTTGGAACCTTCAGGAAATGCACCCATTTTTACCAGCTTCTCCCCTGAAACTCTCTGGCTCCCCGGAGGTCCCTAAACTAATTCTTTCTCCCTCTCCTTCCTTCTTCTGTCTCTTAGCTCTTTCACTACACATGACCTTGAATAAATTCAAATCCTGTGCTTCCCCTCACTGTTTTCTTTTGACAGCTGAGCTAGCCAGGCAAGACCTGTTCCTATCGCTAAAGATTAATGAGTGCAAGCAGGCTCCCCTAGGAGATTCCCAGAGTGGGAATCTAAATTGGCTCCCTCTCTGGGTCATGCCACCAGCTCTTTCAAACTTTCTCCACTCCCTCAAAAACAGCCTACCCCTTTCCTGAGGTCTGGATCCTCAAACATACCCTAAGCGTTCCAACCTCAGGGCCTTTGCACTTGCAGTTCTCTCTGTCTGGAGTACTTTTCCTCTGATACACATGAGACTCATTCCTAGAGTGACCAGCCATTCCAGTCTGCCCAGGACTGAAGGGCTTCTGGGGACATGAGACATTCAGTTCACTTTCAGGGCTAACCTGGGACAGTCCTGGGTAAACTGAGTCCCTCAACAATTCCAAATCTTGTTCAAATGTCACCTCTCAATGAGGCCAACCCTAACCTATTTATTAAAGATTTATTTATTTAAGAGACATAGGGAGGAAGGGAGAGAGAGAGAGAGAGAGCAAGATCAGGGAAAGGGCAGAGGGAGAGAATGAAACAGACTCCCCACTGATCGAGGGGGAGGGGGTATTACTTAACAGACTAAGCCACCCAGGTGTCCCTGAATTTATCTGTTATGTGCCTGGCCCTGTTGTCAGCTCTTCACACAGAATAGCTCATTCCATCCTCGGGACAATACTAGAAGAAGGGACTGTTCATAGCTCCCTTTTCCAGGTGAGGAGACTGAACAGGTGACTGATGCCCTGAGGGTCACGTGACAACTGTCAAAGTCAGTATTTGCACCCTGCAGTGAGCAACCAAAAAAAGCATTTCGGACAACTATAAGTCTTAAGAACTTTAAGATAATATGAGTGTGAGCACCATGATTAGGTAGGCACTGGGGGGTGTTGAATTATCCAACCTCTTGGGGGGGGGGCCCTGACTCCCTCCCCCCATCGCCCATTCCCTTCTCTCCTCTCCTTGACCTTGGAACCCTCCCCGCCTCAGCACTGGCCTTGCCCATCCCCTCCCCCAGGCCTGGCTCCTGCCTTTTCTTTCCTAAACCTTCTCACTCCTTGCCCAGCTGTTTCACTCCCTCCCCACCCCCACCCTGCAACCCTGAGGTTCCTAAGGGCTGCACCACGTGGGTCATTTGCCAACCTTGTCCTAGCACTGGGCATACATATAGCAGTGAATAAATATTTGTCCCACGCTCCCTATGGTCCTTTCTCAACCCTCCCACACATTCTTTGGCCTGAAGCCCAACTCCTGCCTCCAAGGTCACCTAGCGCCTCTAAGTAGCCACATCAAGGATGCAGTAGAATCTTACTGGCCAGCCCTTCCCTCCTCTCTCCCTCCCTCCCTTTGGACACCTGACTGACCCAGACAGCCTGCAGCCTCACTCTGGCCTGACTCCACTTCTCCTAAATGTTGGGGTTCCTGGGTCTGCTCCTGGAGAGCTCTCCTAGGGGAGCCCCTGCTTTGCTGGTTTCCCATCAGCATATCCTAAATCTCCCTTAGAACCACTTTCTAGAGCTCCTCCCCTGCCATCTCTGGGCACCTCTAATATTTCCAGTGCAAAACTCACTCCATTGTCTCCTCCTAGGATCCACCTCTCTCCCTGATTTCTAGCCTCAGACCCAGGGTCCACTCCCACCCAGCTTCTCAAGCCAGAAAGCTGAGAGCCTTCTCGAGCTTACCTCTCCCTAAGTTCTCATCCGATCCCTCACCAAAGCCCTGGCCATTGTGCCTTCTAAGGACCTCGTGAATCTCTACAATTCTCTCCCCCTCATTCTTTCGATGAACATTAACCGAACATAACATTAATAACATTAACCTGGCAACATTAAATTAAAAGTCTGCTACTGAGGTAAATTGTCAGGGATTCTATAGGAAACGAGATGGAAACTTCTGTCTTCACAGAGCCCAAGGTCTGGGGAGGAAGCAGCAGTAAACAAATAAAAGAGCATAATGGAATGCACTAGAGTGTGGTCAGGGATATGGAACAAGTAGAGCAAGATGAGAGGAATGGGAGTGTTGGGCTGGGCAGCTGTAAACTCGGGCATGAACTGTGGGGATGTCTTGGAGAAGGTTGGGCCTTGCCAGGCAGAAGGAGCAGCATGTGCAAAGGCCCTGAGGCAGGACAGAGCTTGTGTGTGGTGCAACATGGTCACTGCGGTGGTGAGGTCAGAGGAGGGAGCAGGGCCAGAACACATGAGGCCTTGAAGTCCACCTCTTTTAACTTGCACAAATGCCATTGTCTCCTAATACTGGTTTTCCCACTCCCACACACTGTCTTCTGACTAGTTCTGCAGGCAAGACCCAGAGTGATTTTTTTTTTTTTAAGTACTCTCTACCCCCCACATGGGGCTCAAACTCACAACCCTGAGATCAAGAGTTGGGTGCTCTACTGACTGAGCCAGGCAGGCACCCCTAGAGTGATCTCTTTTTTTTTTTCTTTAAAGATTTTATTTATTTATTTTACAGAAAGAGATCACAGGTAGGCAGAGAGGCAGGCAGAGAGAGGGGGGGAAGCAGGCTCCCTGCCGAGCAGAGAGCCCAATGTGGGACTTGATCCCAGGACCCTGAGATCATGACCTGAGCCAAAGGCAGAGGTTTAACCCTCTGAGCCACCCAGGCACCCCGTACAGTGATCTCTTACCATTAATGACCTGTATATTTTTTTAAGATTTTATTTATTTATTTGTCAGACAGAGAACACAAGTAGGGAGAGTGGCAGGCAGAGGGAGAAGCAGGCTCCTGGCCAAGCAAGGAGCCTGAGGTGGGACACCATTCCAGGACCCTGGGATCACGACCCGAGCCAAAGGCAGATGCTTAGTCAACTGAGCCACCCAGGGGTCCCTGTTAGTATTTATTTTTTAAGATTTTATTGCTTTATTTTGAGAGAGAGAGCAAAAGAGAGAGCACTCATGCACGAGTGCGGGGAGGGTCAGAGAGAATCCCAAGCCGACTCCACACCTAGTGTGGAGCCCAGCAGGAGGTTCGACCTCATGACTGTGAGATCATTACCTGAACCCAAACCAAGAGTCAGAAGCTCAACCAACTGAGCCACCCAGGGGCTCCACAATCTGTTACTATCAATGGCATCATATCACTTCCTTGCTCAAATATCTTCCATGGCTCCCTATTGCTCTTGAGATAAAGACCAGACACCTCAGCATGGCCCTTAGGTCCCCACGTGATCTGCTCCCCCAACCTCTTCCTGCACCAGCCCCTTGGCCTGCTCAACTCCACCCCTTCCACAGTGCCCAGGCTCTCTGGAGGCCAGGCCTTTGTATCAGCTGTTCCCTCTGCCAGGAACATTTGTTCCTCATGTGTAGCCACACAAGGACCCCCTGGGACTATTATAGGTCTGGCTCTCCTGCCCTCTTCTTCCAGCCCAGAGGGCCACCCCCCCACCTCAGCCACCCCCTAGTCAATGCTGCACATTATTCACTTCTTCTGGGAAACCCACTCTGAAATTACTTAAAAATAAAATCTTGGGCATCTGGTGGCTCAGTCGATTCCATGTCTGCTCTCGGCTCAGAGCACAATCCCAGGGTCCTGGGATTGAGCCCTACACTGGGTCCCCACTCCCCCTGCTTGTGCGCTCCCTCTCCCAAATAAATAAATAAAATCTTTAAAAAAAGGAATTCTAATAATCTGAATAAGAAGAACTCTAGATTACCCAAGACCACGGTATCAATGTTACTCTTGCTGTGACTATGTGAAAGAATATTCTCATTTTTAGGGAATATTCCCCAAAGTATGGAGGGGTGAATGGACATCATGCTTGCAATTTACCCCCAAACCAACAGGCAGGAAAATAAAGCAGACTGGGTAAAATATGAGCAATGAGGAGTCTGGATACACAGGCATTCTCTGCACTATTCTGACAAGATTTTACGAGTCTTAAATTATGACATTAGAAGTAAACATTCAAATCCATTGGTTCTATTTCTGAAGTTCGTACTGATGAAATTATAGGATATCGATATGGATAGAACAATTTAATAAAATGCTTCTAATTGCTCAGTTGGGGGTGTAGGTGGGAGATGAAACTTTCATTTTTTTTTTTTTAAAGATTTTATTTTTTGACAGAGAGAGAGAGAGAGAGATCATAAGAGAGAAAGCAGGGGAATCAGGCTCCCTGCAGAGCAGAGTCAGACATGGGGTTTGATGCCAGGACCTGAGATCATGACCTGAGCCGAAGGCAGGGGCTTAACCCTCTGAGCCACCTAGGCACCCCAAGCCTCTCTTGTTCTTTTTTTTTTTTTAAGATTTTATTTATTTGACAGAAAGAAACGAGAAACACAGCCAGAGAGGGAACACAAGCAGGGGGAGTGAGAGAGGGAGAAGCAGGCTTCCTGCCGAGCAGGGAGCCCGATGTGGGACTCGATCCCGGGTCTCTGGGATCATGACCTGAGCCGAAGGCAGTCGCTTAACCAACTGAGCCACCCAGGTGCCCCAGCCTCTCTTATTCTTAAAACACAACTGGGTGGTTACTGCCCCAGGACCTTTGCACAGTCTTTTTTTGGTAAATGAAACACGCTGTGGCCTACTTCTCCACTTCCCTTCCTCCCACTCAGGGTTCAGCTCAAACCTCACCTTTTCCTTTCTACTTCTACCAGGCTTCATTTGCCCAATATCTATTTCGGTGAGCTTGACCTGAGTGAGGTAGATTGGCCATAGTAAACAGAATAGGGCAGTGTTGACAATAAGCCGTAAAAATGTGCAGACAGTAAATTGTGCCAGGTATGTTCTAAGGGCTTCATGGATATTTTACCCTCATGCAATTCTCAGAAACAACCCTGGGAACGAGATGCCATGATTAGCCTGATTTTACACAGGAGAAAACTGAGGTGCAGAGAGATTGAGTAACTTGCCGTGTTTCAGGTAGGAGGCCACAGGGAGCTCCGGGCAAGGGTGTCTCCGCTGAACCTTTACTCCTACATGAGGCTTCTGTAACCTGCCACTCATATGTAACAGAGGCAGGTCGCCCCTTAGGAGAGGTGGGGACTGGGATATAAAGGAGAGTCCCGCTGTAATTAGCAGAATGTCCCTCTGCCCCATGGGTCCAGTTTGGCAAGCTCTCAAGAAAAACCAGAGATCTGGTTGTTTATGAGAAATCTCTCTCTATTTCAATGCTGGGCACTGGGACACCCGGGGGATTCAGGGGGTGAAGCAGCTACCTTCGGCTCAGGTCCTGATCGTAGGGTGCTGGGCTGGATTCCCCCATCTGGGCTCCCTAAGCCAGGAGCCTGCTTCTCCCTCTCTCTCTCTGCCTGCGGCTCCCCCTGCTGGTGCAGGCGCTCTCTCCCGCTCTGTGTCAAATAAATAAATAAATAAAATCTTAAAAAAAAAAATGCTGGGCGCTGAGAGATGATATATATATATAAATATATATATAATTACATATATAATATATAATTACATATATAATATATAATTACATATATCTCCGCTTTGTGGGCTGTGGTATATGTCTTATTGTAGGGAGATGCCAATAGAGGTTAACACAAGTGGGCTAGGAGCGAAGGTTCACTTGGTGAGCAAGGGCACCCAGCTGCCCAGAAACATTTCCCCTGGATCTCAGGTGAGACCGCAAAAACAGCACCGAGCCTCCTCACACTACAGACCATCCTCCCCCGGCTCCGCCCACTCCTGGGGCTCCTCCCTTCTCCGGCTACACTGGCTTTTCCGACCTAGTCCTGCCTCTAGCTGGTGAGCTCCCAACTGAGGACTCCACGCCTCTCCCCCAACCCTCGACCGGAGAATCCCAAGAGGACATGGCTGGGCACCTCACCCCCACCCCCACTCAAAAAGTCTCCCAGTCCACCTGCTCCTCTCCAGGCGTCCCCATGGCAACGGATGGCAACTCAGTCCTGAGGCCAGCAGGTAGGGGCGGGAGACAAATAAACAAAAACCCTCACTCTGTTCATTCTCGAATCCACCCCCCACCTCTAGTCTACAAAGAAATCCCGACAATTCTACCTTCAAACTGGATCCGGAATCCGAACACTTCCCAACAAATCCACAGCCATTGGCCTGGTCGGATTCCAATCATCTTCTGCCTGGACCACCCCCAGCCATTGCCTCAGCCCGACCCCTGCCTGTTCCCCACGCGGCCGCCGGAGGGCGCCGGTTCCCACACACGGCCGCTCACTCCGCTGGCTCCTGGCTCCAGCGTGGAAGCTAAGTCTTCTCAGTGGTTGACAAAGCCAGGTAGGATCCAGGCCCTTTGGGCTCTCACCTCCTGCCCTCTCCCCCTTGCCCTGTTTCAGTAGCACTGGCCTCGCGCTGTTCCTCCTCCACTTGGGGCAGTCCCCACCCCAGGGCCTTTGCACAGGCTGCCCTCTGCTAGACCACTCAGCCCCATGCATTTTCTTGTCTCAAATGTCACCTCTCTGAGAAGCCTTCTGACTACCTCTACCCTGTTTCAAAGAGCACATAAATACTCTAAACAAACAAATAAACAACAAAAAAAATCTCATCTGGAAAAGATACATACTAAATTACTTACTATAACCCTGGGAACATATAAAGTATGTCCAAGATTTACTTTAAAATATGCCAGCAAAGGGGCACCTGAGTGGCTGTTAGTTAAGCACCGGATCCTTGATTTTGGTATGCCTCAGGATCTCAGGGTCCAAAGATAAAGGGACCCCTCCCACTCTCTGTGCTCCCCAGGGAGTCTGCTTCTCCCCTGCCCCCGGCCCCGTCCCTTTTGCCCTTCCCTCACCCTCTAAAATAAATAAATAAACAAATCTTTTTAAAAATAAAATACTCCAGCAAAAAGAAAGAAAAGGGATGGGGCGCCTGGGTGGCTCAGTTGGTTAAGTGACTGCCTTCAGCTCAGGTCATGATCCCGGAGACCCCGGATCGAGTCCCACATCAGGCTCCCTGCTGGAGGGGAAGCCTACTTCTCCTTCTCTCACTCCCCCTGCTTGTGTTCCCTCTCTGGCTGTGTTTCTCTCTGTCAAATAAGTAAAATCTTTAAAAAAAAAAAAAAAAAGAAAAGAAAAGAAAGAAAAGGGAAAGGAAAGGAAAGAAAAGGAAAAAAGTGAGGGATCCACAGAAGGAATGACAGAATTTTGCTAACAGTTGCTGGGTAATGGGTATGTGGAATTTGGTCCACAATCTCTCTGCCTTTCGGTATGCTTGCAAAATGTCAAAGTAAAAAAGTCTTATAGGGGCGCCTGGGTGGCTCAGTCGGTTCACTGTCCCACTCAGTCTCAACTCAAGTCTCGATCTCAGCGTCATGAGTTCAAGCCCCACACTGGGCTCCATGGTGGGGGCATGGAGCCTACTTAACAACAACAACAACAAAAAAAGCGGGGCGCCTGGGTGGCTCAGTTGGTTAAGCGACTGCCTTCGGCTCAGGTCATGATCCTGGAGACCCGGGATCGAGCCCCACATCTGGCCCCACATCTGGCCCCACATCTGGCCCCACATCTGGCCCCACATCTGGCTCCCTGCTCGGTGGGAAGCCTGCTTCTCCCTCTCTCACTCCCCCTGCTTGTGTTCCCTCTCTA
>PITA01014994.1:35805-51827 GCA_004023965.1 Spilogale gracilis | reverse complement strand
GTGAGCTGAGACTCACCTCAGGAGTCCGCAGTGGGAGATGGGGGTGTGGGCGTGGGCCAGGCAGAGGAATTCAGGGTGTAAGACACTCAGCAGGGCCTGGGTCTGGGCCATAACCAAGAACGAGAGGCCCTTCCCTGACTCATAAGCCCTGGAGACTGACCCAGCCCCTGTTCCGTGAGCATGATGTCTAATTGTCATAGCAGTGGAAACCCATTTGGGCTCGTTTGGCTGGTGAGGCTCAGAGAGGTGAAGTGACCTTCCTGAGGTCACACAGCTATAGTGTAGCAGGGCTGGGATACAAACCCATGTTGACTTAGAGCCAGAATCCTCCTCCTTTCACCTCCCAGTATAAGAGAGGAAGCACTCATATACCTAAACGATGATACACGGAGAGTGCCGATCCATTGTTAGTTCAATTAACAGATATTTACTAGGAGCCTGCGATGGACCAGGAGTCGGGCCGACAGCTGTGGGAGGAACCCAGAGGAGGAACACTGGCTGCCAGAGTTCGGGGACTCATGGGCGGCTTGCAGAGGGGGTGCCACTTGAGCTGGGCCTCAAGTAATAGAGAATTTGCCAGAAGGCGGCAGCTGGGGAAGGAAAGTGTAGTGGTGAGATCATGGGACCTGGAGTCTGACAGACTTGGGTATAAGACCCAGACCAGGAGGGTGGCCAGAGGTAGCCCACTTTACCTGTTTGGGCCTCCGTTTCCCCATCTGTGAAGTGGGCTACTAGTGCTGAATGTCAGAAGGAAAAGGGACCCACGGGCAGTGACATGGGCTGCATGCCGTGGGCCCTGAGCTGGGACCCCCCTCCTTTGCAGGTGAACATGCTGGTTCTGGGGAAGCACCTGGGGATCCCCAAGCCCTTTGGGCCCGTCATCAACGGCCGCTGCTGCCTGGAGGAGAAGGTGCGGTCCCTGCTGGAGCCGCTGGGCCTCCACTGCACCTTCATCGACGACTTCACCCCGTACCACATGCTGCACGGGGAGGTGCACTGCGGCACCAACGTGCGCCGGCAGCCCTTCTCCTTCAAGTGGTGGCACATGGTGCCCTGAGCCTGCCCCGTGCCGGGGTCCTTTCTCTCCCGAAGCTGCTGGCCAGAGGCTCTGGTCCCCTGCAGTGTGACGAAGCAAAAGCTCTGGGGGACAGGTCGGCTCCCTGGGCGTGGCCACGCTCCCGGCAGTGCCTCGCTCCCTTTCGCTGTGCCCAGGAGCCCCTGGGCACCCTTCTGAAGATTTCCTGGCCTTGCAAACTCATTTCTGCTGTGAGACGCTGCAATAAAGTTGTATAATCTCTTTGTCAGGGAGGTCAAGTTGTCACTGCTGTCATTTGTGTGTTCACGCACTGTCATGGTCAGACAATGTTACAAACAGAAGGTGCTACAGGACGTGTTGAAGGTCAGTGTTACTATGTGTGGCTTTTTCCCCCAGGTCTATACTTGGTCTATGAAATCTTCGTGATCTGAGCCCAGCTGATTCTAAGCTCCCACGGAGGCTTTCAGGCTGGTGGGTGGGGTGGGAGGAGGGCTGAGACCCGAAGATACAGCCCATCCCTCCTCTAAGCTGCTTTGAAGTCAGTTCCCCAGCAGCCAGCCGGGAGAATGTCCTGAGGCACACGGACGCCCGTCTGATGATTCGCTGTCATGTGCATGAGAGAAAGACACACCTCTGCTGTGTGTTTCGTGGTAAAGAAAATGAGAGGAAGCATGGCGGATTCCCAGCACAAGGGCAGGAAGAGCGGCAGGGACAGTCGCGTCAGCCTGGGACTTCTCTGGAGACCTCAAAGGGATGTGTACAAAGTTCCGAGGGCAAAGGTGGGGCCAGGATTTGCTTTCCAGGTCACACCGTCCTTTGAGAAGAGGGTAACAGACAGCGGGTGCTAGAACCCGAGGGGCCATGAGCGTGAGGCTTTGGCTGTTACATGAGATCCATCCAGACACCAGCGAATTCTCTGTGTCCCTCACGTGTGTCATTCCCATTCTGAGTTGCGTGAAGGGGCTTGTTTGATGCTGTCCCCAGGCTACCTAGAGCCGGGTGTGGCCCACAGCGGGAGCCACGGGGTTGTGGAAGGAAGCCCCTAGTCCCCTCTGTGTGCCTGGTGTACATTTTCTTTTATGGCCCTGACACAGGGATTTAGGTTCCTCTATAGGAAAAAAATCTGATGCCTTCAGGTTTTGAAAATGAAGGCTAAATATTGGCTCCATAGAGTCTGTGATGCTCTGAAAACCCCCAGAAGTACTGTTTTCACGTGGTCGTGGAGAATATATCCAAAGCCCCTACCCTCAGACCACAGAGAAAAGGACCCAAAACACTTGGGCAAACCATGCTTCTCCGAAGAGAGTCAGCTGCTTCCCTTCAAAATTGCTGGGGCAAAAGATGCACGAGTGGTTTTTATGGACCAGAAAGGGGACTGTGCATGGTGGGGCGTCAGTGTGAGGTCGTCCCCGAATGTGACTGATAGGGCAGCCTGGAGCAGCTACCCTCCTCAGCAGACAAAAGCCAAAGGTTTTGCTTGATTGCGGGACCTGCAGACAGACTGAGGGACAAGCTGGTGACTGAAGGAGCCTCGGCATCAAGACAGATGCAGGGGAGCCTCCCTCAGCCCCTCACGGAAGGCAGGAGCCTCTGCGAAGGACGAGGGGAGCCCAAGTGAGAGAAAGCACCTGCTGAAGTCCTGCCAGCCCCACAGAGCCCGGAACCATCCTAAAGCGCCGGGGGAAGCGAGAACTTTCCAGCTGCTCCCCTCCCTTTCCCAGCACAGGTTACTTACCCACAGCTGCTAGATGTAACAAGTTGCCACCAAGCATGGGTGTCTTAAAGCAACTGAAATTTATTCTCTCCATTCTGGAGGCCAGAAGTCCAAACTCAGTTTCGGGGGGGCTGAAATCAAGGGGCAGGCAGTGCTGCATCCCCTCTGGGGGCTCTGAGAGTTCGTTCCGCATCTCTTCCAGCTCCTGGTGGCCATCGGCAGCCTCCAGGACCTGCTGGGGTCACCTTGCCTTCTTTTCTGTGAGTGGCGAATCTCCCTCCACTTCTCTTACACAGACACTTGTCACTGATTTTAGGGTCCACTGAGAAAAGCTGGGATAATCTCCCCATCTCAAAGACTTGTCACCTGTGCAAAGACTTCCTGTGTGAGTTGTCACAGGTCCCCTTGGGGGCCGTCAGTCCACCTCCCCAGGTCAGGAACCACCATGTCCAGCAGCGGCAGGCAGAAGAGGCAGAGAGAAGCTGAGCATCCCTTTCCCACAGCTTGAAGCATTGCACCTGCGTTAAACCCTAGCGGTTGGGGGAGAAGGGGATGGGGAGGGACAAGGCTTAACTTTTTAAAAATTGAGATCTAGGGACCCCTGGGTGGCGCAGTTGGTTGAGTGCCAAAGTTTCAGTTCAGGTCATGGTCTCGGGGTCGTGAGATGGGACCCTGCTCAGTGCAGAGTCTGCTTGTGACTCTCTCCCTCTCCCTCTGCCCCTCGCCCTGCTCTCTCTTTAAATAATCTTCATTTAATTTTTTTAAAAGATTTTATTTTTTTCATCAGCTAGAGAACACAAGTGGTGAGGGGGTGGGGGACTGGCCACAGGCAGAGGGAGGAGCAGACTCCTCAGAGCAGGGAGTCCCTGCGGGACTCGATCCCAGGACTCCTCGGATCATGACGAGCCAAAGGCAGTCGCTTAACTGAGGTGCCGAGGCATCCCATAAAATAAATGATCTTTTTTTTTTTTTAAGATTTTATTTATTTGACAGAGAGAAACACAGCCAGAGAGGGAACACAAGCAGGGGGAGTGAGAGAGGGAGAAGCAGGCCTCCCGCTAGGCAGGGAGCCCGACGTGGGATCGATCCCGGGTCTCCGGGATCATGACCTGAGCCGAAGGCAGTGGCCCAACCAACGGAGCCACCCAGGCGCCCCAAATAAATGATCTTCTAATAAATCTAGAAATTGGGACGCCTCGGTGGCTCAGTTGGTTAAGCAACTGCCTTCGGCTCAGGTCATGATCCTGGAGATCTGGGATCAAGTCCCACATCGGGCTCCCTGCTCGGTGGAAGCCTGCTTCTCTCTCTCTCACTCCCCCTGCTTGTGTTCCCTCTCTGGCTATGTTTCTCTCTGTCAAATAAATAAATAAATTCTTTAAAAAAAATAAATAAATCTTGAAATCAATTCATCAATAAAGACTGGGATGTAATGGACAAGGTTAAGGTGTGCAGTGTCCATCTGGTTCACCTGCTTACGGTAACATGATAGCATGCCACATCGTTATCATTTCTTTTGTGTGAGGGCAGATTTAATCTTATAAAACCAAGCTGGAGGTTTTCTTTTGTTTGGAGATTGACTTTTGAATCTCTGAGTTGAAATCCTCTGGTGACTGTTTTGTGTCTGGTTCCCAGAAAGACATTTGGAGGGGGAGATAGGCCTGCAGGTGGTGGGTAGAGACATGGGGGGGGTGGATAGGGAACCACATTGGGAGGGAGTGTGGTGGGGGGGCAGCAGGAGGCAATGTGCAGGGATGTGGGGGCGACACAGATTTTGGGTAACCCACGGGATGCTCTGGTGCTGGGATGGACCCTTGGAGTTGTCCTGAATTAAGAGAAGCAGCTTGCCCTTTGTCACCCCACTGGGGAGGAAGCTGCCCCCAAAGAGGGGCACACAGCCTTGGGAGCTGGCAGTGTGGATAATTCCAGGAGGGGGGCTGGCAGCAACTGGGGGAACAAGTGCCTGCCCCCTGAAGGGGATCAAGGGTGCACCATAGCACCTCCCAGAGTGACCTAAATTGACCATGGGACCTGGTCACCTGAGTGATGAGGGAAATTTACTGAGGAGCCAAGGGGGATCGTCTACAACAAGCAAGCATGCGGGGAGCTGTGGGAGTCTAGGGAAACTTGCCTCATGGTCACAAAGCCCTTAGTTTGGTTAGAGAGCCTGATGGAAGTCCATTGGGGTATTTTTTTGAGGTGCATGGGGGTCATGTCATCGTTTGCACCCCAAGAATTTATAGGACCCTTTTATGGGTGCTGGGGATTCCATGGTGAACAGGAAACCCCCTGGAGAGGAGGCAAGACCCACTCTAGATCCCTCCAGCTCTCTTCCATGCCCAGAGGAGTGTCCATCCCCCAGGTTGAGTGTGCGCCTCCCCCACTGTGCTCAGAACAAGGCATAAGGCAGTGCTGTTCAAGCTCAAGGGGGACAGAGCTCCCAGACGGTTTGGCTTCAGAAGCCAGAGCCCAGCCCTCAGCAACCCCTCCGCAGCCCCACCAGCCCCTCCCTCCAGCCCACCTCCAGCTGGCTTGGCCGTGAACATATTCTCGCCGAGCGCCTCCCACCTATTCAATATTTGCCACTTTCAGCCCAAACAGAAGGGCTTTTGAGGTCTTCCTGGCTGACCCACTATCTCCAAGAGCCCCCTAAGTAAAGCTGCCCCTGGCAGTTACATTGCATGCTTAATGCTTCCAAGGAGGGATGTTTCTACTTTTAGTCCTGATTTCCACAAGCCTGGCTGGCTTCTACACGCAGGACCCAGCTTACGTCCCCTGTGCCATTACGCTGGTTACACATCAGCTCCTAGTGTGTCAGAGCCAAAGGCTGAAAACAAATGTATCTACCCATCATAGAACAGCTCTGCTGGGAGTCTCCGCAGCCACAAAAAAGAATGAGGATGCTTTTCACCTGCTGGCAGGACGACCTTCTCTCCAAGTTGAGCTTGAAATACAAACAGCATGACATAGATACTATGTAGCATTTGCTGCCACGGACATAAAAATAAGGAGGGAGGATATGCATCCGTGTTAGCTTGGTCATGCATCATGTCTTTATGGAAAGACTCAGAAGAAACCCACGCCACTGACTGCCTCCAGAAGGAGCTGGGTGGGTGAGAGACAGGGCAGGAGGGACACTGTTGTAAGCCCCTTCTGAACTTGGAACCACATGAATGTGGTACCCGTTCAAGAATAACCACAAACCCTCACTTAAACCATGTTATGAACATGGCTTTAAAGTTAGCTGGTGGGTCCCTGGAGCTGGAGCCGTTCTCCTTTCTTTGCCGGGTGAGCTCAGGGAGAGGGGAGGCAGCTGGTGAAGTGGGCTCAGCTGGGGCTCCTCTGCTCATTCATTCCAACACTTGCCACGCCCCTCCGGGAGCTGATGCCGCCCCTGCGGACAAGGAGCGGGCCCCCCCCCAATCACCGGGACCACACCCCAGACCGGCCAGTCCAGGGGTCTATAATGTTAACAAGCCTCCGGATCCTTTTTGCAACCATCACACATCGAATCGAGGACCGCTGATCCAGCTACTTAGCCCAACTTACCTCAGGAATTTTCTGGAAGAACTGAGGCCCTGGTGCCCTCAGAGGCTGCTGCGCGATGCCCTCCTGCCCACCACCCCACACACACCCTGAGGATATGTGCTCTGAGAGCAGCTTGCAGCCGAGTCAGCCCTGCAGGGTCATGGCTAGGTTGCCCAGCCCCCCAGCCCACCCCACCCTCCCTGCCACCCAGCCCCAGCTCCCCAGAGCCCCTCTGGCTCCCAGACAGCAGAGACCTAAGCAGCCAGTCTCAGATGCCCTGGATCTGCAGGAACTAGCTGCTGGCTTGATTAGGGACCACGGGCCTCGGATCCCACCTGCTCCTCCGCGCCACCCCCGCCACCAGCAAGCCTCAATAGAGAAAATCAGCCACACCCGGGCAGTTGCTGAAGCCTTCTTAACAAGGGGGTGGCCTGAGGAGGCCCTGAGCTCATAAGAGGAGAGGGTGCAGGTGCGCCCAGCAGTTAGCTGAGGCTGCCGTGTGGAGTCAGAGTTGTTGCTCTAGGCCTGGGGGCCACGCCATGTCTTTCCAGAGCATCGTCCACCTGTCCCTGGACAGCCCTGCGCATGCCCTGTGTGTGCTGGGCACGGAAATCTGCTTGGATCTCAGTGGGTGAGGAGCTGGAGGCTCTGCCAGGGCAGGCTGGGGGCGGGCCCCTGGTTCCCATGCTGGCGTTGCCCCTGGGCGAGGTGGGGGTGGGGCTCACCGCCCTTCTCTGCATCTTTGGCTCCTGCCTCATCTCCAGGAGTGTGGTTTGGGTCTCTAAGGGGCTCCTGGTCCCGACACTGGGATTCTGACCTAAATCCTGCTCTGCCCTGTTATGGGCTAGGGGACCTTAGAGGAACAAGCGTCTTGCCGATCCTATCTTCTTACTGGTGAAACGAGGGTGAAACTGGCTCTCCAGGAGGCCGTGAGGATTAATTAAGGGGAGCCCTGTTAATTGGGGCCTTAGTGGAGAGGGAGGAGGTTGACTTGCTCCGGAGGCCCGGTCTTCCCCAGGGTCACTGCCTGGATCTCCAGAGGCCCAGGTCCTGTTTCTCCCCCGAGGGGGATCCCTTCTGGCTCACAGGGCTCCTCCCTCCACGGGCTTACAAATAAGATGTAGCTTGGGTCACTTCTGGAGCCTGAGGTCGGGGGGCTCTGGGTTAGAGCTGCTGGATGAAGGACACGGGGTCCCTGTTGTGAGGGAAGGCAGGAGCAGCCTGAAGCTGTGTGAGGACCATGAACCTGTCCTGACCAGCCGGCCTCTGGCTCAACACCTTAAGGAGAGCCCCAGTCAGGGCCCATCCCCCACCAAGCCGGCTGCCCTGAGGGCCCAGAACAAAATCTGTCTCCTCCCCGGGCCAACCAGGTGTGCCCCGGAGAAGTGCAAGTCATTCACAGTCAGTGGCTCTCCGGGGGTCCTGGTGGATATTCCCAACACAGTCCCCGCAGTGAGTGGGGAGGAGGCTGCCCCAACCCGCTGGCTTCTGTCGCATCCCATAGCCGTGCTGGTGAAGATGACCACCCCCAGCTCCACCATCGATGGCGACAAGGTAAACTTGGGTGTGGGGGGTTAGGGAGAACCCCCTAGCTGAGGGAAGGGGTGACCCAACCCCTAGGGGCTCCCTCCTGGAAGCTGGTGTTTCCCCGGGGCACCCGAGTCTGGGAAACATGCACATGCTTTGCCTAACATTCAGGGCTTGTATCAGAACTGTGAGCAGGGACCTCATGACCCCAGGATACAGACAAAGAAGCAGGGAGGGAGAGAGTGATCGGCCCAGCCAGGACGCAGTCTCCAATAGGTCTGTCTCCTCCCTGTGCTCCTGACCATGACCCCGGGCTAGCTTCCCAACAAGCTGCTTTGCCAGTCTGGCTCAAAGGTTTTGGCAGCAAAACTCAGATGGGCTTTTTGACCAAGACTGGTCTTCGGGGGTGTGGAGAGCTCAAGGAAACGGAAGAGCTAACGTGGTAAATGCATGTGCCGTGTCCTGGGGAATCTGAGGTTCTGTTCCAGGAGATCGACCTCACCCTCATCTTCCGTATGCGGAAACGGAGGCACAGGATGACTTCTCTCAACCTGAATGGCATGACTAGAGTGGGGGCAGATCTAGGATTTGAGCCCAAGGCCCAAGGCTGTGCTCCTGGGCAAGCTGTCCCCCAAATGGGCCACCGGTGGTGGCAAGAGGGGGACCTTGCAAAGCGGGCTCCCTCCCGGGTTTGGTGGTGGTTCCGCGGCCACAGCTGACAGCTCCTACAGGCTGATTGGAACCCCTAGGGACTCTAATGGTATCACCCAGACCACGTCCTCTATTAATTAAACCAGCCTGCCTGGGGGTGGGCCCCTGGCTTCTGAGGCTCAGCTCTCTAGCTGATTCCAATGTGAAGTCGGGGTGAGAACACGGAGGCCCGTTCAAGGCTGGGGCACTTGGTGGGCAGAACTTGTTGGAATGGTCTGCTTGTGATGGGCAGGTGACGGATGGGCAGTACCTGCCCTCTGCTGCCCTCTGCCCAGGGCGACCCCGCCCTAGGAGGCACGTGCCCCCCTTAAACATCACACACACCCAGGGAAGATTCACAGGTGTGCTGCATCCTGGCTGAGCCCAGAGGGCCCGAGAAGCCTTCTCCGCCCCGGGCTCTGCCATCAGCACGGTCAGGAGTCGTCCACTGGGGGCGACGCTGGACCTCGGAAGATAGAAGTTTCCATTTAGGAAGGGGTGATGGGTCACATGTGTGAGAGCACGGCCCCAGCTGCTGGTTGGTTCTCTGATTTGCAATGAAGGCTTGGTTGTCCAGGTCAAGTGGCTGAAGGGCAGGTCGTCGTCTAATGTACAAAGGCCCTCCAGAGGCCGATTTGGTGCAGGATTCAGGAAAGACTGTTCCAATTCCGGGCCCCACCCCAGCTGTCCTCCTCCCTTTAGAGTAAGCAGCTGAACCACCGGGAGCCGCTGCTCTCCCCACTGCCCATCTCTGGGATAACAGGTGGGATCCCAGGAGCACAGGGGTAGGGTGGGTGGAAGATGTGTAGCATAGTCTAAATCTTGACCTCTAGAGCCAGACGCCTGGCTCTTAAATCTCTTGTCACCCCTTTCTGGTTGCATGATGTAGGGCAAGTGCCTTGATCTCTCTCTGCCCTCGGAGTGGAGCGCACCTGGGAGGGTTATGGTTGGGCCTCCGTGTGGAGCGCCCTGCCCCCACCCCAGCTCACCTTTGGACATCAGAAGCTCGGAGGCTGTAACGTGAGGCCAAAGTCCAATGGTCAGACGTTGGACTTAGCCCAAGGTCCTGTTCCTGCCCTTGTGCGAACCACAATGGGTCCTGGGTGCTATCTCCACAGGTTTTCGTCTCCTACTATCTGTCTGACGAGGACGTCCCCGTGGCCATGGCTGTGCTCTGCCTCACGGGCATCGGTGAGTATGTTCCTGCCCTGGGGGGTGGGGAGGGGCTCTCCTGGCAATAAGACACCTCCTGTGGGTCCTAGATGGACTCCCCCCAGCGTGCCCATTCACATAGTCCCTTCTCAGCCACCCTCAGTCACCGCTGACCTGGTTCCCTGAGAGCAGGCATGGGAACTTCCCTGAGCTCCCCTTGTCCTGCCCACCCGTCCTCGACCCCACCTGCACTCTGCCGCCCCTATTGTAACTGGTGGTGTGTCTGGTGCCAAGGTCACCTTCTCACATTAGGTCCTTCCCCTTCTCATCCAGAACCTTCCTTCAGCAACTAAGGGTGGAGGAAGCCTCCACCCTTCTCCCTACTCCCTCTCTGGATCATTCCAGAACAAGCCAGAACCTCTATTCCTTTAACAGCAAGCTATGCTCCTACTCTCTTAAGGAACAAGATTCAACCTCTGCTGTCTTAAGTCTCATTCTGGATCGTCTTCAAACCCTATCCCCTTAAGTCTGCACCCTCTGCTCCTCTTCCCTTTCTCTGGTACCATCTCAAGTCAGACCCCACCAGCAACACTGTCCTTATGGAGGACCCTAAGGACCTCTACTTCACTAAGCCCCCTGGTCCTCGGTCTTCCCCTGCCTTAACTGCCTTAACAAAGCAGCATTTGATACAACTGCTCACGCTTTCAGGGACCCTGCACCCAGTTTTCCTCCTACCTAGCCAGTGTTCCTTCTCAGGTCCCTTTGCTGGTTCCTTCACTGCCCAGCGGTGGTAGAAGTACTTCAGGCTCAGGCAGCCAGGCCTCTGGCTCTGCAGAATGAGGGCTCCCCCAAACTCTGTGGCATCTCCCACAAACTTGATGCAAGTATCTGCTGACACAATAAAACGTCTTAGATGCCTAACCAAGGTCCCCATCTTTAATCTATCCCAGATGGAGCTGGTTCTACTTCTAGGGAAAATGGCAGCAGAGCAGGCGGACCCAAGTCGGTTTTCTTTTCCTCCGGCACCTACCTTCCTGATGGTCCTCCCATTGCCATGGACTGTGGTTCACCCCTCTAGCTGGTCAGGCTTAAACCCTGGGTGTCCCTCTTCCCTCTTCCTCCACCCACATCAATGCGTATGTCTTGTTGCTGTTTCCTCTAAGTTCACTGGGATCTAGGCACGAGTCACCCTGATGTTCTCGGCTGGTCTGAGCCACCATCCTCTCTTACCTGAGTCACTGCAGAGGTTCCGCAGGAGACATCCCTGCTCTGTCCTTCCTGTTCTACGGTCCACTCCTGACCTGGCTCCCAGAGCAGTGTGCCTTAGAAGGATATCTGATAATGTCTTCTCAGATCAGAGCCTTTGGTGCTTCTGCATACTCGGATTAAATCTGGCATCCCTCTTACCCACAAAAGCTACATGCATTGGTCGTCTACCTTTGCCCCCGTCCATGGCCTGTTTCTCTTCTCTGTGCTCATTCTGCTCTGGACCTTTGACCTTGCCACCTTGCACTTCCTGTTCTAATTTCTTTTACCCGAAATAACAACACCGATCTTTTTTTGCCTCTTTCTAGCCTCTGTTCATATTTCAACTGTCTAGAAGACTTCTCTGATCATCTAAAACTGAAACAAACCCCCCATCCCCTTCCTTGTTTCTCCAGCACTTTTACCATCAGACATAATGTACATTTTACTCATTTCTTGACCCCTTACCACTGTTGTGTGTGCGTGCGCTCACACTCTCCTCCCTAAGATTGAAGGAGACCCAGCCTCACACGCTGCCATAGCCCTAGGACCTGCAACCGTACCTGGTTCCTGGCAGGGATCCTGTCCCTGAGCATCTGCACCAGGGGCTAAGTACACGTGGCAACTGGTCTGTTCTCCTGGCCCTGGCATTCCTGTTGGGATAGAGCACGTCAGGTGATATGCTCTATGAATGAAACTAAAACTAAGGCAAAGCCACACAGTGGTCATTGTATGGCGGGAAGGAGCGGAAAGTGGAGTATAGAAAGTTTAGGAGAAACCTCAGTGATGATGCTAGGCCGAGCCCGGATCCTTGAGCTCTAAGAAGCTTGGAATTGCCGTGGATTGAGCTCTTCCTAGGTCTTAAAGTGCCAGGAGCTTTCCAGAGGGCTAGTGATGTGGTTGAGGGGGCATCACCTGGGTGGTCCCAGAGGCCTGAGGCTGGGGGAGACGTGCGGATACTTGGTCCTTTCCAGGCTTGCTCAGAGAAGCAGTCGGCAGTGGAGGAGCTTTCTTCTAAGCTGACAGCATGCCTGAAAGGCTGGGCACCCAGCTGTGGGCACTGCTGGGATTACCTGGCGCTTCGAGGCTCTGCCCGGCAGGTCTAGGTGGCAGAAACTTCCTCTCTTGTTTCAGTGGTCTCTCTGGACGTGGACATCTACCGTACTGGGGAGGTCCAGATGACGAGCGACAAGAAGGCTAAGGTGAGGATGACCAGGGAAGGGCGTGGGCCCACAGACTGTCTAGATCACATAGTGTCTTTGAAGTCTAATGGTTCCAACACAATCCAAACTGATAAAGTCCCGGGTGCATGGCTGGCTCAGTCGGTTAAGCGTCTGCCTTTGGCTTTGGTCATGATCCCAGGGTCCTGGGATCAAGCCCCACGTGGGAATCCTTGCTCAGCAGGGAACCTGCTTCTCTCTCTTGCTCTGCCTCCCACTCCCCCTGCTTGTGCTCCAGCGCTGTCAACTAAAAATCTTAAAAAAAACAAAACAAAAACAAAGTCCCTGTCTAGCTCTTTCAAAAAACTAAACTAAACTAAAATGTCTGGTGATTCTATGTGCCATCCCAGCCGGGTCGTGCGGTCGACCCTGCATGGGACGCGTCTCCCCCGCTTCGCCTCCACGCCTGCTACCTAGCACTGAAATCAGGTGGGGAGCTCTGGCCCGCCCCAGCTTCCTCTCTGCCTCTCCACCCACTTCTCTGACCTTGCCTGCTGCTTTTAAGTGCTTGAGTTCCCTAAGAGCTGCCGGTCACTCTGGAGCAAAGCTGTGGCTCCTCTCCTGCCGCAGGATAGATCTGGAAAGTAGGGTTTCCCTGGCTTCTTCCTGATCAACATTCCTGTTATCTTTGCAGAAAAACTGGGTCTGGGGCCCCAGCGGTTGGGGTGCCATCCTGCTTGTGAACTTCAGCCCTGCTGACAAGGGCCAGATTGTAGACAAGAAGACCACGAAGGTGTTCTTTCCAGAGGGTAAGGGCTGGCCACGGTCCTGGGACTATTGCCACTTTTCTCCCTGGGATCTACCTGTCCCTGGGGCTTGGCTACCATACCCCTCCGCAAACATGGATTCCAGGCCGAGGTGTCCCCACTCTGAGCCTAAAGTCTCTTGCCAGAGGCTAGAAGTTTGTAACTAGGAAGAAAGAGGCCACACGGCTCCATGGAGCAGCATGGGCCCTGGTGTCAGACAGTGACCTTATTTCCTGGTTTTGAACGTGAGCATGTTAACTCCTCTGGTCTTGTTTTCCCATCTGTAAAATGGGGACGGGCTTTACAAAGTAGTTGAGAAGGCCAAACACGAGGGGATTGCAAGTGTCTTCCTAAAAACCCTCTTGTGACCTGGGCCAGGACCCCTGACCGTCTTAGGCAAGAGCAGTCTTGGATCTGGTCCTCACTTGTGGTTGGGACCAAGGTTCTGGGTCTTAGCAGTGTCAAGGGATGGCCTGGTTCACACCCAAGCTACAGGGGGACCCTCCCTGAGCGGACTGTGCCAGGCCGCTCAGTGTTTCTGGGGGCTCAGTGTTTGTGAGGGCTGTGTACTTGCCCCAACTGTGTAGGGGGAGTGCTGTCCTAACCTCCAGCAGCCCCCGGAGGCGGCAAATTGCCTGTGGCCATGTGGGGAGGCGGGTAGCAGAGACCTGTTGCAGGGCTGGGTCAGAGCCGCAAGCAGAGGGTCTCCAGGGCCCCGGGAGGGAAGCCCCACCCTTGGCCCTACCGCTCCTCTCTGCACTCCTGCAGTACTGGCTTTTGGAGGCCCCTGATTTTTAACCTTGTCTTTTGCCCAGAAATAAAGAGTCTGTCGCAGATGACCCTGAACGTTCAAGGGCCCAGCTGGGCTTTAAAGAAGTACCGGCTGGTCCTGCACACCTCGGACGGAGAGGCAGAGAAGGCCCGGGTCTATCGGCCCCAAGGTGAGTTTGACTGTACCAGCTCCGGCTCTGCCCCCTCCTCCGGGTGCCGGCAGGGGGAGCAGGAAGGGGGCGTTCCCATCAGGGACCCTGTGGGGACCTGGGGCTGTAGGTCGGGGCCTGGTGGGGCCACGCTTGTGTCCCTGGGACTCTCTCTGGTTGCCACCTCCCTCCATTCAGCCTACACATCTATGTGAGTCACTGTACCTCCAAGCCACTTCCCTAGAAGGGACGACAACCGTGGCCGTCCTGGAGGGTTTTCACAGCTGGGAGAAGGAACACAGAGTGGCTGAAAGCTATTGGCTTAGACCAGCTAAGCTCTTCTCCCGATTACCCCAGAACGGGCCGTCTTCACTCCTCTACAAGGCCCCTCCAGAACTTGGAGGCCGGGGGCACCTGGGTGGCTCAGTCGTTGAGCGTCTGCCTTTAGCTCGGGTCATGATCCCGGAGTCCCAGGATTAAGCCCCACATGGGGGGGGGGGGTCCCTGGGGGGGGGTCCCTGCTCAGCGGGAAGCCTGCTTCTTCCTCTCTCACTCCCCCTGCTTGTGTTCCCTCTCTTGCTGTGTTTCTTTCAAATAAATCTTTAAAAACAAACTCGGAGGCCGGGGAGCAGCGTTGCAGCTGTGCGAGCCTGCTATCCTGGGTGCCACGTGCACCTGCCCATCTGTAACCTCCCAGCCAGGAAGGCAGGTGCACCTTCCTACTCTATAAAGGCACAAAGGCTGTTGGTTTAGAAAGTAGAGGTGGGTGTGTCCAGCAAAATGTCCTTGAACAAACACGTTTTGATGTAACTCAACTAGCTTGGTATTCAGTGCCTCGGAATTCCTCAAATCGACTTTGACGTTGCTTCCGGAGGCATGTGCCGTCCACTCGCTTCTCCTAAAAGCCAAGTTGAGCTTCAGCTGGGTGACGAGGGGCGGCTCTGCTCTGGAACGACCATCTCCCGGTGTGCAACACTGGAGGGCCGGCCGTGGCTGCTTCCTCACCTGTGCTCAGGGGCCCTCGCTCAGTCTTCTGCTCTGTCTCTTCTGCAGACCACAGCTGAACTTGGAAGTGATGTGGGACCAGCCACAAGAGGCAGCCCAGGTCGGTTGTATGTGGTCCTTCCACACGTGGGCTGCGCCTGAGCCTGGTTCAGGCCACGGGGGTGCTCTGGCCCAGCGTGGCCTGCTGTGGACGGAGAACAGAGGCAGTGACTTGTGTAGCTTGCTGAAGACATTGTACTTCACTGCTATCAAACTGTTGTTGTTTTTCCTCAAAAACGTAGAGGTGTCAGCTGGCTCTGTCTCTTGATCTTGCGGTCATGAGTTTGAGCCCCATGTTGGGTATAGAGATTCCTTAAAAATTTAAAAACTTAGGAATCAGGGCAACCCAGTGCCCTGGCTCAGTCAGTGGAGCACGTGACCCCTGGCTGTGGGGTTGTGGGTTCAAGTCCCACACCAGGGGTAGAGTTTAATTTAAAAATCTTTTTAACTTCTACCAATACAGAGGCAGTGAGGCAGAGCACACTGCGTTTTCGCCAGCCCTCTAGATGATTGTGCAGCAGGCTAAAGTTTGAGAACACTGCTCTGTAGGCTCTAGCAAAGGAGTCTGGGGAGAGGTTTCCAAAGAAATGGAAAGCTGCAGGAAGTTCTAGAAACAAAGGAAAGGAAGCCTTTTGTGAGGGCCGTGATGACCGCGGCGATGCTGTGGCTAGGCTAACCAAATCCGTGGTAACGTCTCCGTTCTCAACACCCCGCCGTTCATGAATTGGTAGGAACGTAGGGCTGGACGCAAAGTGGGCAGACCGCGGACGTGCCCGCGGGACGACTCTGCCATGAAGGGAACCGCGTGGAGGTGGTGACTGGGGGCTGGGAGGGAAGGGGGGTGACAGGGATGGAAGAACAAGCACATCTGTGCCGGGGACATGGTCCGGCGGGGGTGCCGGTGAGGAAGCGCCGCGGAAGAGGAAACTAGGGAGTCATCCCCTCGAAGGACCCAAGAAGGAGTGCTAACAGGAGTGTGACAGCAGTGTTCCAGAGTGCTGGCGTTGGCCTCTCTGAGGTCTGGCCCCTTCTAGAGTGGGGTCTCTCGGCCTTGTGGTTGCTAAGGTTGCTCGAGTCCGAGAGCGCGCTGCAGACTTGGTGTGACCAGGGTTGAGGTCTCGATGTGGGAGCGGACGGCTTGTGTGCAAGAGCAGGTGTGACTGTGGCTCTCGGCGGCGGGGGAGAGGGAGGAGTCGGCGGCAC
>PITA01014994.1:0-28860 GCA_004023965.1 Spilogale gracilis | reverse complement strand
GTGTGAAAGTCCATGGGAACCCAGGGACGGGGTGCTGGGAAGCTCTCTAGGCCCTGTGCTCCTCCAAGTGTGGCTTCAGGGCCCCCAGGGAGCCTGTCAGAAACACAGTTGCAGCCCTACCTTGGACCTGGTGAATCCCATGGCTCTAGGAGCACTTCCAGAAGGTGGCATTTACTGAGCACAAGCCATGTTTCACACTCCACACCCCCAAGACTGTTACCTTATTGGGGGCCTGAGCGGGCCATCCCTGTCCCAAAGACAAAGCCACTGAAGAACACAGTGAAATAATCT
This sequence comes from Spilogale gracilis, assembly GCA_004023965.1. Taxonomy (NCBI): domain Eukaryota; kingdom Metazoa; phylum Chordata; class Mammalia; order Carnivora; family Mephitidae; genus Spilogale; species Spilogale gracilis. Next base: position 28,569 of record PITA01014994.1, on the reverse strand, counting down.
AGTCAAGGGCATAGGTAGGAGGGGGCCAGGGGGTCCAGATTACATGATCTACAGAGCTGCGCAGGAGAGATGTGAGTGTGGCCTGGATTCCCGCTGCCGAAGCATTTCAAGCTGCCTCCCCTCCTACAGGGCCAGAGAGCCTGGAGGGCAGCGAAGGCCCTCCCTGGACTTTAATGACCCTGATGTCCGTCCCCAGAGGTGACAGGTGACCTAGGTGGGTCTCTGGAGACTGGCCAGGTCACCTGTCAGTCCCTGGGGGCAACAGTACCCCCAGCCAGCCCAGCCCTGGGAGGAACCGCTCCCCAGCCTTATATCCTGCCTGCTCTCACCTTCGGCCTGCAGGGCGGGAGGCCAATACCATCAACCAGCTTCTAGCGGATGAAAACCTGAGGAAGCAGAACAACTACGTACAGGTGGGGACCAACAGGGTGAGGTACTATCTCCAGAAAGATGGGGGGAGGCATGGATACTCCAGACAAGGTCTGAATTGAGCAACTACTTAGCCCAAGCATCATGAAAGAGACTATGACCCTTGATCACCCCCTGAAGCATAGGATGGTAAGGTTTTGCACCCAGGGTTGAACCTAAGCCAAGGAGTAGGGGGACCGACCTGGGTTTGATCCCAAGTCTGACCCCCCCCCCCAAAGACATGCTCTGGGCCACTCAAGTTGCCTAGCATCTGACCAGAAAATAAAGGATGCTCCCCTGACTCCCCTAAGAAGCTCTAAGTTCCAGAGACTTGGATCAGGGCCATCTCCATGCTTCCTAAAGTGGCCCATGAGCTGTGTTCTAGGCCACCCAGCACCTCAGGCCTCGGTGTGAATCACTGGCTAGGAGTTCCCAGAAGAGCTTATCCAACTTCTAGCAGGGAACAGAAGTCTGGAAAAAGGCCAGGACTGAGGGCCACATGACCCCCCCCCCCCGGCTATGGTAGAATCAGGCTAGCTGTGGGATCCCGACCTTTCCTCTGAGACCTCCCACCCTCCTTCCCCAACCCCAGAGGGACCCAAGCACACTCCGTCAGAGGGCAGGCCTGCCAGAGGGATGGAGACAGTGGCCATCCAGGCCACAACCCTGGGCTTCTCCACTCCCTGCCAACTCCTATCTCCTTCCTGCCCCACAGAAGTGCATTAACCTGAACCGTGACATCCTGAAGAAGGAGCTGGGCCTGGTGGAGGGGGACATTATCGACATCCCGCAGATCTTCTGCTTGGAGCACCTGACCAATGTCCCCTCCGACGAGCAGACGGCGAAGTTGTTCGCAAGGCCCTACTTCCCTAACCTGGTGAGACACTTAGCGGGCTGGGCTGGGGGCTGTCCTAACTCCGGCCGGTCCGTCCTGACCTCCCTCATGCTGGACTAGAGCCTCGGGGACAGCAGACAACGGTGTCTGCAGAGGGGAAGTGAAAGCGCTCCCCTCTCCTTCCTCGGATAGGGAACACTGCTTCGGGGAGCAGACCAGCAGGTCCCGGGCTGGGTGACTGATCAGTGGCCATGGGCCACGCCCTGGGCTCAGCCCCAACTCTGAGGAAGTGACACTACATGCCCACCTCACAGATGGGGGGACTGCTTGTCTTCTGAGTCCCAAGGACCCAGGCCCTATGTTCATCAGTCATGGATGGGTAGCTTCTAATTCTAGAAGACCCCGGGGCCCTCTGGCACAACAGGGCCCCAGGAGCAAGCATGGGGAGCAGGGAGGGGGAAGTGTGTTTGAGGAAGAGACGCTGGAGTTGAGAAATGAGAACGGGACAGAAGCCAACCGCCAGGCCGGGGGGAAGGGCTTCCAGGAGAGGTGCCCGGATTCTGGCCTGAAGACGACTTTCGGTCCAGAGCTAAAGGAGCTAGAGGAAGAAACCAGGGAGGTCTACAGAAGCAGATGGTGGCCTGACGGGGTTTTGGTTTTGCTGAAACACATCAGGGCCACGGGAAGGTTCAGCAAGAGTTGGGATTTTGCTGAGACCAGCTGCTGGCCGCAGGGGCAGAGCCTCGAAAAAGCTGCCCGGTGCCTCCTGTGTGGGGCTTGCTTCCACAGCTCTGACACCGACCTTGGCCTTCTGACAGGTACAGATGACCGTGATGCACAAGAATCTAGGCGTCCCCAAGCCTTTTGGGCCCCAGATCAAGGGCATCTGCTGCTTGGAAGAAAAGGTCCGCCAGCTGCTGGAGCCCCTGGACCTCCAGTGTACCTTCATCGATGACTTTGACTGCTACATGACTGAGATCGGGGACTTCCGTGCCTGTGCCAACATCCGCCGGGTGCCCTTTGCCTTCAAATGGTGGAGGATGATGCCTGAGCCCCAGGCCTAGCCCTGCCAGCCCTGCCCCAGTGCAAGTGGCCCACGCATCCCCAATCCACAGCATTCCGGGGGCCCGCTTGTCTGGAGAACAAAACAGCCCTTCCTCAACCAGGTCGAGCTCACCCCTCAGGATCCTGAGGGGGTGGCAGACATTGCCGGCTTGAACCCCCTCGGAAAACAGTCTCCAGCTGAGAAGCAGTTACTAAGCATCCATTAAAGTTCTGTGTGTTCCAAATGCACTTTTGTAGCAGCTGCTGTGTTTTGAGGATAAAACAAAGGACAACTAAGGATGGAAAGTTGAGCTCCTGGGACTCCTGTGGTCAGGCTGTCCCACCTGGACAGGGTTGGGCCAGGGCTAGGGCTGGCTCAGATTTCTTCAAATTTTTTTCTAGGTTGAGCCCCTCCGACACGCTGGGTCTCCAAGCTCAGGGAGGGCAGAGGGTTCCCTGTAGGGCCTGGCAGGAGCCCTGGTTGGGGACAGAGAAATCACCCCTTATGGGCATCTGGCATCTCTGGGGTCGGAGGGACAAGATACAGCAGGGGCAGGCTGGGGAGGGGCAGGGCTGTCTTTGCTAACCTCAAGTGTCCAGGGGGAGAATGCATGCCCCCCCCCTGGGGCCCAAAGCTGCCTCCTTCCTTCCACCTGCCTGCCAGCCCCTGGGTGGATGGCATAAAGATGCTTTTGAGGTAGGTGCTTCTGAGGTCTAAGCACCCGGGCTGCTCCCACTCTGCCCCTCGTCCTGCAGATGGGAAGGGCCTGAGAGCAGCCAGCATGCCGGGGGCTCCCCAAACCGTGACGGGTACTGGAGGCTGAGGAGTATGGGTGGCCGCTGGCCCCAGGGTAACAGCTCAGTGGGGAGGAGCAGCTGGCTCCTCGGTGCCCCCTGGTGGACAGTTCGCTGCACTGGAGCAGTCTGCCCCAGCCTGGAGCGCCAGAAGGGCTCGGGATCCCAAGACCTACCACTATTCAGTGCTTTTCCGTGCCTGAGCATTCACCCTCCAACCCAGTGGGGCAAATCCAAACCCCCTTTTTGAGCTGGGTCAGTGAAGGGGGGACACCTGGAGCGTCATGGGTTTCCACAGAGCGTTGGGAGCTCCACTCACCTTCAACCCCAGGTTTAAGGCTAGAAACTGAACCAAGCTCCCCACGAAGCCCATCTTTCTCAGGGGGCACCTGCAGGGAGGAAGGAGTATGGGAGCAGCTCTGCGTTCTTAAGGTCTTATGCTGGGTCCTACTGAAGAAGCACAAAAGCCAAAACAGAGTAAACAATGATGTCGTTTATTTAAAATGTTTACTCCAAGAAATATATATATAAAAAAAAATAAGACAAATACAGCACTAAACCAGGCACCTTCAACCAAATCACAACCTCTTTTGGGGTTCTCTCCGCTTCGCCCTGAACCCCCTCTTCCAGAGACTCCCTCCAGAGCCTGAAGGTGGGTCAGATGCCCGGGGTGGGGTCGGCGCAAAGTCCTCTCTCAGGCCCCGGCCAGGGCCACTCTCTCCTGGAGGGCAGGATCACTCTCTAATTCCTTGTCATGAACGATTCTTCTCCCTTGTAAGTTCATTTTAAAATTCTAAGCCAAAAGGAGTGATTGTGGCAGAGAAGAGGGCCGTCTTCACTTGGAAGTTCCATGCCTATGCTGCTCTAGTCCCTGGCAAGGGGCCCTAAAATAGGCTGGTGGTGGGTTTCAGACTATGGCCCTAAAGATCAGAGCCCTGCCTGCCCAAGGGCAGCTCCCGCAGAGGGGACCCTGGAGCAGCTGTGCAGGTCAAGGGGCGCATGCGCCGAAGCCCCGTTCCAGGACAGACTTGTGTCCGGGGAAAAGGGTGGGTGCCCCACACAGAAGGGAGAGCCCAAGGCGGTGGCTTTAGGGGTGATTTGGACAAATTGGGTTAGTTTAGCAGAAGCTTCTCCCCTGGACTATGGACTGACACAGGACAGCAAAGATGAGTGTGAAGTCAGACTAAACCTCTGAAGATGCGGCCCGCTCTCCTCGTGCAAGGCCTTGGGACTGGCCAGGGCCAATCCTGTCTCGTGCCCTGGAAAGGCAGACGCCGCCCTGAGGCGCCACGGGGGACGGGCAGGGAAGAAAGCAACAACGACTCGATCATTTTTGGCATTTTAACATCGAGACAATGACAAGTGTAACAACAGCAAAGCAAAGAATAAAAAGACCCATATGCAACTTTCCCATCCACCCATGTTTCCCACTGCAGTCCTAACCCCCTCACCCCCAGCACCACGGAACTAAAAAACCTATTTTAAAGCACCCAAACCCGTCCATACCCTCTCGAAACCAAGAGCCCCAGCCGGAGCTGTCGCCTCTCCTGGGTCCAAGTGAGCGGAGGGGTCCGGGAAAGGCACCTCGTAACTCAGCAGAGCAGTGCACAGCCGGTGACGAGCTGGGGCAAGGGGCGCGTGGCGGGAAGCGGGGCGGCAGTCACACATCCGCGCTTACACGTGGGGAAGGGGACTTCTTCAGGAATCCCAACTATTTGGTACCACGGCCAAGCAAGGCCCCAGAGCTGGGTTGCAGAACGGGCCCCGCGTCTCAGACAGGGCCCGTTCCAGCAGGATCCGGCGGGGGACAGAGACAGAAGCACAGAGGGGGTCAAGGCTGGCACGGAAAGGGCTAATCCTTCCTTTCAAGGACTCCAGAATGCACTTTTTTTTTTTAAACTGCTGGCTGATCAATCTCTAGTGGCGAGTGCTGGCCAGGCGGGTCGAGCTTGTCTGAGGGGCCTTGGAGTCGCCCGTGAACCAGACACGGTGTCCCCACGTCTGCCCACCCCCCAAGTCCCCACTGGGTCCACAATCACCTGATTTTCATTTGGACTTCTTTTACAGCTAAAGTAGATAAAAATGGCTAAAACACAGACCCCAGAGCCCCCACCAGGGGGGAAAACGGCAGCTTCTAGCAATGTCGCAGCCAAAGGCGTGGGGCTTACAAGCAGCCGAGGAGAGAAACACAAGGCCAGCCTCAGCTGGTCTACAGGAAAAAGCGGGAAAGAAAGTGACCCAGATGCTTCCAAAGCAGGCGGGCGTGATCCTGGATGGAGACCCACCACCAGGACTGTCTCTGTCCAGCCGCTGCCGGTTCCCAGAAGGGACATTTCTTTCTGCGTCAACGGGGACTCCTCTCCCGGGGAGCACCCGCTCGGATCACAATGCTAGTTACAACTGGAAAGGGTGTTCTGAGAAGTGTGTTTAGGAGCAGAAAGAAAAAGAAAAACAACTTGCGGGGTAGGTGGATAAAAACACCTGGGTTGCTCAAAGTTTGCCTCTTTTATAGGAATGGTTAAGTCAACTATGAGCAAATATTTTAATTAAACATTAAAAGAAAAAAAAAACACTTTGGAAAGCATACAGAAAAGGTAGTTGACGTTGAAATCACTCATAAAACGGAACCTCAGGGAGTCTAACAAAAATGCACCTTCGGTCAACTTTTGCTTTCTTAAATTCCTCGTTCGACGTCCCGTCCCAGTGCACGTGGAACTGACAGCTGCCGCGGGAGGTGTGGAGCTGCGGGGGCTCCAGGAGAATCAGAGGGTCCGGGGGTTGTACTCTGGCAGTTTCTTGATCTTCTCTTTCTCGGTCTCGCTTTCGTCCCGAGCTATCACCAGGGAGTGTGCGTAGCCCATGGCCACCTGGGGGAACAAATCAGGGCCCCCGTGCCAGGGCTTGTCCTGGAGAGCGGAGCGGACAACAGGCCCCCGGGGCAGCTGGCTGGCAGCTTGGGCCAGGACCACCCGCACACCCTTGCTCCACGGCACTAGCGTGCATGTGACCTGACCCGTTACCGAAGCCCCGTTCTAGGCTGCCACCAAGAAGGGTCTCGATGTTGTCAGCACACAGCGGCAGGGCCGTGCAGACCCTGCGCCATGTTCCCTCTGCCTCTCGGGACCATAATCCCACCTTGTGTGGGGGCACACGCCCCACCTGTGTCGGTAGACAAGGGCAGGCAGGGCGGCCTGGTGGGCAGAAAGGCAGGGGCCTCGCACCTGCATCTGCCCCGCGGCCTAGCAGTGTGTAGTCTCAGCTGAAGGTACAGAGCAGATGTGAGCAGTACCCTTGTCCCCAGAACAAATCTGCCGTGGCGGGACTGTGGCCAGTGTCCTTCGGGATGAGAACCACTACCGAGCCTGGCCAGCCTGCCCCTGTGCCGCCCCCCTCCCGATACCTGCTACCCACCAAATCTTCTAGCACCAGGCAACAGAAAAGCTGCTCAGGGAGACGAGACCGGCCTCTAACAGGCTCACAAGCCCAGGAGCAGGGCAGGTCAGGTGTGGTTTGGCACAGCCTTTCTCCACTCTGCTTCCGGCACCTTTAGCTCCTCGCTGACCCAGAGGCCCTCCTGCTCACCTGCTCAGTGAAAATGCCGTCCAGCGTCTTTACCTCTTGAGCCGCGGTGGAGGACTTGGGCTTGTGGTCCCCATAGCCCTGGCAAAGTGAAGAGAGACATAAAAGTGGGGTCACTGCGGTACGGTCCAGAAAAGGGAACCATGGAGACGTCAGTGGCGACGTCGGTGGAGATCCCACGGTCCAGGAGCCAGAGCCCCACCACGCCTGACTCGACGGCTGGCCTGGTGCGCAACACCCACCCACCTACAAAGTGCTGCCAGCGGGGGCCTGACTCTCAACCGGAGGAGGAGCTTGACGCTGACCTGTCACCTATGGGGATTTGTGTGGTAACAGCACCTTCTGGGGGTGGTCACTGGGGAGAGACCATCATCACGAACACTGGGGGATCCCCCCACTCACCTGCAGGCTGCAGACCGAACAGCCCCCACCCCCTCCAGAACACCAGAGCTGGCAGGCTCTGCTCAAAGATGGCTCCAAGAGAGTCATCCAGACAGGGTGGGGACGCGGCTTTTAGGGCCAGCGGACCCTGCCCTCCCCAGCTCCGTCTGCCGCCAGATGCCTCCTCACACCTTCCCATACAGGGAGTGCTTCCTCCCAGATGCCTTACCACCTGCTCCTTGCCCCTGAGATGCCGCCGCCAAGTACCCCTCATTCCCCTCCGGTTTCTAAACTGGTATCTGGAAGTCTCTGACAGGCCCTAGAAACGCCTTCCCTTCTCTGAGAAGTATCCATAAAACCGGGGCCAGGTTCAATCTGGCTTTCAAGGCTGCAGCCGGGGCTGCCTCGGAGTGGCCGGAATGTCTGCTGCCCAGGGGGCCCCCCCCGGAGCCCCAAAGTCTGTGCACAACACCGAGGACAAGGCCACCAGTCCCAGAGATGGCTCAAGGGGCCAAGACGCCTCCCTTCCCTCCTCTCCATCACCCCTCAGCTCCCACCCACAAGCGAGGCGGGAAGGGAAACAGACCGCCTTCCCCACAGGAAATAACAAAGAGGCTGAGGATCCAATCGCAACTAGAACGGGCAGACCGCCAGCCGAGCTCCGCAGCCAAGCTGTTCTCCACAAAGAAATTAAAAGTTAAAGATGCATCAGGCACCAGACCTGAAGAATCAGACGGTTGGGGAAGGCCAAGGACGGGTGAGGAACGGAGGGCCATGGGCTCCTGCCAGTCAGGCGACGGACAGTAAAAGCAGGCAACACAGACTCTGACTTAGGAAGAGTGAGGGAACCATGTCCCCAAGTGACCTGAGAGGCTGCCTTGTGGCACTCGGCGAACCCTCCTGGAGGCGAGTCGAGAAGGCGCCCCCTTCTGCGCCACCAGCACACCTCAACCACTCTGACAAAACCTTGGGGGACTGGGATCCTCAACCTCCCTGTCCCCGCGTGTTTACAGTGTGGCCGTGAAGGGCTGTCGCCATGACTTGACAGACACCTCTCTGAGACGATGTGACCCGAAGACTGGGGAGCATCGCAGTCTTCCCGCAGACACCCATCTTCCTTCTGCCTGTTTTTAGGAGGCAGCCCCCGAGAACCCCGACTGGGTCCCACGCCCTGCCACCCAGGCCCCCCACTTACCAGCTCCCCGAAGGTGGGCGACGGGCCCCAGCTGATGGTGCTCTCGTCGGCAGCCACGATGATACTGCTCTTCCTGCAAACAGGGAGGGCGGTCACCAGTGCAGCCGCAGCCACGGCCCCACGGACGAGTCCTGCAGGCTGGGTCTTACCAGCATTAAGATCAAGTCCATCCCATTCAGACCCGTGGGGCATGCATTTGCCACAACACGCACTGGGCAAACAGGCTTCTCTGAAGCCCTCATGGTGTTCTGTGCAGGCCCCCAACCCCCAGGGCTTCCCACCAGGAAAAGAGATTGAAATCAGGATGGAGAACTCTTTCCAAAAGGGGTGGAACGCAACAACAAAAAATAACACGCACAAGGCTAGACATTCCGGCAGATGAAAGCCACTGCACCCTCCCCCCAAGACACCAAGCCCCCACCCCAGCAACCTGGCAGCTGATTACCATAATCAAACTCCTCACCAAGAAGTGCTAGAGAGCCCAACAGGTGTCCTCAAAATAAACCAAAAAGCACTGGCTTAAGGACAATTTCTTCTTCCCAGCGTAACAGAGTCACTATAATCCTACCATGTTGAGCTAAAATCATTTTAACCTCCAAGATGAGCAGAGTCCACCAAGCCTTTGGAGAACAGAAACGTCAAGGTGCCTTTCTTTCTGTGAAGGCAGGAAGACAAGCTGTCATCCGTCCTAGGACCTACCAACCCTTTCTCCCCGAACAGTCCCTCCTCTCCTGAACACTGGTGCATCTGAGGCCCTGACGGAGGGAGCGGGGTGTGTGTGTAACAGACACCTTCCTAAGGTGTGCATCAGGCCCAGGAAGGGGACAGATGCCCTGCTCCCCAAGAGACATGACCACATACCCACAAGCCAGACTCCGGATTCGCCAGCCACAGAGGTCCTGCACAGCCTTTGGGTACATGGTAGATTCCCGGGACGTGTTGGTGGCCCCCCAGAAAAACAGACCACCTGGGGGAAGGACAGACACATTCCCACTGTGACCACATGTGTCAGATCTGAATTCTCAACAAGAAAGCCAAGACATTGCACACCGGGGACAACAGAGGAACATTCTGCCCAACGGAACACCGGGGTTTCGGTCTGGGAACGTGGAAGGACTCCATGGCTCCCCACGCACAGAGTACACGTCTGCCAGGAGGCTCTGCACACCCCCCACCTGAGGCCCCAGCGGGGGGAGTCACTAACCCACTTCACTGACAGCAAAGGAACAGGTGTAGCCTGCGTAGATCTGGGATGCCCCGCGCCCAGGGAAGTCGAACAGCTTCACCAGGCGAGGGACCATCTCGTCCTTCTGCTCGGCGTGGCCCAGGCGGCCATAGCCACCAAAGCCCCAGGAGAAGACGCGCTTCTGAGAGTCCAGGACCAGCTGCGGGGGGAGAGAACACACAGCGCTGGGACGGGCCCCCCACAGGAGGGGATGGGAGGCGCGTCGCTCCACTGCAGGGGACAACACGGTGAAAGGCAGAAATGCTACGGGTAAGCCAAACCTGCCCCCAAGGTGGGGGAACGACAGGACATTTCCTCTTTCCTGTGCTGCGGACGCTACTCTCTGTCCTCAATTACTCCTTTAAGTCACAAGTGCCTCAAGTTTCTCAAAAGAAGGGGCTGAGTCTCCGGAGGGCAGGTCAGTGGCTCCCGTTTCCCCATCACAGTGTGGACAGCACGTATAAAGAATGGACCAAAGGCCCACCTGCCTGGGACTTTCCCTCACCCCAGTTCATGGGGGACCTCCACCTTGTCACGAGGACTAAAACAATTTAAAACTGATCTTCACGGGGCGCCTGGGTGGCTCAGTTGGTTAAGCGACCGCCTTCGGCTCAGGTCATGATCCCGGAGACCCGTGATCGAGTCCCACATCAGGCTCCCTGCTCGGCGGGAAGCCTGCTTCTCCCTCTCTCACTGCCCCTGCTTGTGTTCCCTCTCTGGCTGCGCTTCTCTCTGTCAAATAAATAAAATCTTAAAAAAAAAAAATTTAAAAAAAAACTGATCTTCAGGGCACCTGCATGGCTCAGTTAAGCATTAGACTCTTGATCTCAGCTGACATCTGGATCTTAGGGTTATGAGTCCGAGCCCCAGGCTGGGTGTGTGGAGCTTAAACAAAACATAAAAAACAAAAACAAAAACAAAAAAACACTTTTCCTTCACGGCCTCTTCACTGTTCAGCATCTGAACGGTGTGAACAGACAATGTCTTTATTGTAACCACATGATGGTAGGAGGTTGACGCTTTGCTTCCCAGACTGTACTGAACCACAGATTTCAGACTCCAGGGGACTGAAAGCTAGCCCGCATCACGAGCACCAGACAGGGAGGATTCCAGGGAAGAAGCCATGCCTAGGGTCACTTGCCAGTCAGCCGCACACCAAGAGACCAACATGTTCTCTGGACTCCTGGTCCAGTGCTCTGTCAGCAAAGAAAGCCAGCTTTGACTCACAGGCATTCTCAGGCAAAAAAAACTGCAAAAAGGCAACAAATCAGACACAAATACTGGGGCGCCCGGCTGGCTTAGTCTGTGGAGTGTGTGACTCTTGATATCGGGGTGGTGAGTTCAAACCCCATATTGGATGTGGAGGCAACTTTACAATAAAATCTTTTAAAAACAAAACTAGGGGCACCTGGGTGGCTCAGTCATTAAGCGAGTCTTTGGCTGGAGTCATGATCCCAGAGTCCCAGGATCGAGCCCTGTGTCGGGCTCCCTGCTCGGCGGGAAGCCTGCTTCTCCCGCTCTCATTTCCCCTCTTGTGTTCCCTCTCTTGCTGTGTTTCTGTCAAATAAATAAATAAAATCTTAAAAAAAAAAAAAAAAGTCCGTACAAACAAGGTTCCGCCTTCTATCCAAAGTGTCTTTAAGGGAACAGCCTTCACAGCTAAAACCACTCAACACCCTCCATACGGGGGATCATCTATGTACCTGGAGACAGGTCTGTGGTGCTCTCACAAAAACCATCCCAGAAAAACACTTACAGTAGGATGCTGACCCTAAACGCCCGTCCTTTAGCTCTGTCTCCAAAACTATCGTTAAGCAATACACCCTGTGACCAAGTGAATGGCGCAGAGCTGTGGGAGGACAGGACGTCCCGATCTCCGGGGTTGGTTCCTGGCCAGAGACAAGCGTTGGGACACTGAACATACGCACACCCTCCTCCACAGAGGTGATAGACAGGAAGCAGTGGAAAAGCCAGAAACCCTCAAGCCTTACCGTGTGGTTAGCGCCACAGGCCACATCTCGTACGACCACATTGGGGACTGGCAAAATTTGCCCGTCTTTTGTCTTCTCGATGAAGATGGCCACTCGCCGGGGAACCAGCTCGCAGTCATACTCTATCCGCTGTGCCCTGGCGATGAACTTCCCGTCCGAGTTGTGTCCTGTGACCAGAGGCAGCAGTTAGCAGCGGCCGAGAGCCCGTGCCCCAGCCTGGCCCACTGGGGCCTCGCGGGACACTTCTGTCAACCAACATGATGCTTTCCCATCTGGGGCACAACCCAATCAGTACCATGAAATCAACTGCGGGCGCATTCATCTTTAAGAAACGAATGGGATGGAACAGGAAACATCCCAAGGATACTGTGCACAACAACGGTACTGTTTTGTAAGACCTCTTCTTCATATGTGCCTCTAACGTTTGGATCAGGCTAGAACACCGATCCCAGGACTATGAGTCGTAGTCACAGAAGCCAGACCCACGGGTTCAGAGAAATGGCCTACTGAGTATGGTCTACGTGCCACTGGGCCCCTGGATGGTCCAAGGACAGACATACAATCCTTAGACTTGAGTTTTTAAGACTTACTAATAACCTAAATATGTCATTACAGGTGTTAAAATACAATTAATGGCATATGCTTATTTCTGCCTTGCCTGACCCAATAAAATGTGTTAGAGAGAGAAGGAGAGGGAGGGAGGGGGAGAGAGGATGGAGGTGAGCATGTGTGCTGGGGATACACTTCTCCAAGGTTACATTTGTATGTTCTAATTCTGAAAGGAACCTCTCTAGATTTGGACGATGAGATTCAAAGTGGGTTTCAAAGAAAGCTGATAAGTAGGACTGATTCCGCATATACACACACAAAGCCCTGCCTCAAACTACCTAAGTACAGACCAGGCCCCTGAGAGTCTGTATGAAATGCTCCGAATGTGCAGGGCAGGCATGGTCCCTGCTCCAAGAGCCACGGTCATCGCTACCAAGGTCACGGCGTTTGCCCTTAAGGAAAATCCACCTGCCTGTCTGTAAATCCGGGGCAGCCAGAGGTGGCAGGGGAGCCACACACACCGCTACAGGGAGACCGGAAACACACTGTCAGTATTTTGCCCAGGCTTGGGGATGGCACCAGGGCCTGTGGCCATGGAAACGGTTTCTCCAACAGTCTCTGGCAGCTCCCCGGCAACCAGCACTCCATGTGCGTAAGGGGCTGTTCGTTCTTATTCACTCCTGACTTGAGGTATATTTAGTTTCACAAAGTCACTGTTCCCTGAAGTCTAAGGCCAGCGCGACGCTCCTTGTTCTATTTATACCTTCTTCCATCTGCCTGCTCTTAATGACGTGGGGACCCGGCAACCCAGAAAGGGGGCAGCGGGGATCCGGAGTGGCACGCAGCTGAGGCACCAGCAGAGGGCACCCACTCCTCACCTCCTACTCGCCAGGGGCTGGGCTGTGGGAAGGCACCAGAAGGGCGGGGGGACAACAACAAAAAAACCACTTTGGTGTCAGATGGGAAAGAAAATGGAGACCTTGTAAAATCAGGATCGAAAGACATCTTCCACTTACTGGGAACTGCTTTCTGAGCTTTGTCTTTCTACTCAATGAGACAGACATGAATGCATCTCTGGAGGCGTGTGCTCTGTTCAGGGATGGAAACGGGGAAGGGGGCTCAAGTGGGCACTACAGGTCGCCGCCCAGCCCAGGGCCTGCACAGCCACCTTTACCTTGTGTAGTGTTCTCACTTCCAACAAAGACAAATTCTTAAATAGGAGGCTGAACAGAGGTGGTTTGATTTCTTTTTCTTAACTTTGAAATCCTTTTACATATAAATGAATTCCCCTCCCAGAAAAAAGAATCCTTTGTCAGACTCCAGCCCAGACTTACTCATTAAGGCCAAACCACTGCAACGCTCTACAACCCTGTGCTTTAGGACCGGCTGTCCCAGTGAATGGGAGATCCACTTAATGGATCAAGGCTCTTATCTGTGATCAATTACCGACATTTCCAACACGTGTGTGCAGACCCACACTGACTGTGGGTTCCAGATATGCAGTTAGATTACAGAGCTTTTAAAAAAATGTTTCCATACCCAGCTGACCATATTCAGGGCACCCGAAGGAATAGAGGTTCCCTTTGCAGTCCATTATCATACTGAATTCAGCCCCACAGGCCATTTTGGTAATTGGCTGACCGTTGTACATTATCTGAAAAGACAAGACAGTAGGCTCTCAGACATTTTTTTTTAAAAGACTGATAAAAAGCCTCCCCGTCTCTGCAGGTCGGTGTGAAACAAGTATTAGATTGCAAAGGAAACTGAATAGTCCCAGGAATTCTGAAGGCCAAAGCCTACTAGAGAGTGTCCGTAAAGAAACATCCTTGTGACCTCCACCTTCCCAGCAGAGTCCAATCCTAAGGCAGGATATGTGGCACGCCAAGCCCCGCATGCCCCAAAATGCCCGGCACGGTGCCCGGTCAGCGTGGACCTCGGCTGAGTAGCCCAAGTGGGGAGGGGGGGCAGAGACAAGCCCACACATAACCTCTAAACCTCACCCCGTCACTAGCAAGTGGTTCAGCCTCAACTTGGTAGAGAGCAGCTTTCTCCCGTTCTCCTTGCCCTCTACCAAAACACTAGCCCACCTAGTCCTCACAGAAGGTGTGGACAAGAGATAAAACTGTTCAAAGTTGGGAAATAAGATAGCCAGGGCCCATAGCCAGGGCCCGGAGGAACTCAGCGTGGGCTCTGGACACGCCCGTCAAACAGGACTTGGAAACCGTGCTATTGTCGCACCCAGCAGCGAGCCCTGGGCTCTGCCCGCCGCTCCCGGCTTCCTCCTTAGTGCAAATGGCAGATGCTAACGGGGACATTTAAAAAATCCTTCAAACCACAGGTAACCTTGCCCACGGCCTCTTTCTCAGACCAGCAAATGGAAGCCCCCACATTCACCACTCCTCAGACACTCACTAGCATGTGCTCGCAGTCACTCGTATGTGTGATCCCCACCTCTCTGACGGAAAGACACGTTTCTCGGGAACAAAAGACTGCCTAAGTCCTGTCTGGGTGCTAAGCCCTTGGCAGGTGACACCACATGAGGGCAGAACTCAGAAAGACAAATCACATCCATCCAACAATTCTCACTTTCTTTAACAGGCTTAAAACAAAGCCTCTGCAGCAAATTCTTTCAAGGAGAAGAACTGTTTCCAGGAGGTCTCCTGACCGTGGGCACCTAGGAAATGTGCTTTCAAGACTACAGCACGTGAATTCCATACCAAGAATCTAGACCGTCTCCGCAAGGCAGCGACTGAACTACAGGGAGCAGTGCTTGGTCTCGGCCTAGACAGTTAAGCACAAAAGCAAAGAGAGAGAGAGGGGGGTGGGGGGGGGCCTGGAACCAGGAGAGGGGAGCAGCACCTGTGCAGGGCTCGGGACCGCGTCTGTCTGGTTGCCGAGGCCGAGCTGCCCCATCTTATTCTCTCCAAATGCAAGCACGGAGCCCGTTTCTGGAAGGAAAGAACAGCATCACAAAAGGGGAAAGAACACTGAGGGTTCTAAAACTCGGTTTGGGATCAAAGGCTCCAAAACCACGATGAATCGCTCCTCTGGCAGGAAGAGCGTGACCAAGACCAGGCGGCAGAGGTGGAGCAGGCAGCTCGGAGCAGAAGCCCTGAGGGCCAAGGCCGGGCTTTCGGGGAGGCACCAGGCACCGGACCTCGGCCTCTGCCTCCGGGCCGTCAGCGGCTCCGAGAAGCATCCACCAGGGCTCTCTGGACACCCTTCTGGGTCCTGACCGAGAGCCAGAGGCAACCCCACCCCAGCGCCCAGGGTGGACCACGTGGCCTCCTGCCTGATTCGGAAGAAACCAGCTGTTCCTTACCCGTCAACGCCAGGGTGTGGTTCCGTCCACAGGCCGCAGACACAATCACTTCGTGGCTCAGACCCTCGATAAGTTTAGGGGCTTCTACCCTCTTGGTGTCACCGTGTCCCAGCTGCCCCTTTTCATTTCGACCTGCAGATCAAAAGCAAGATACAGTGGGGAGGAGAGAGGGTGGCTGGACAGCAGCGTCCCCAGGAGAGTTCCCCCAAAGGCGCCCTCCACACACACAGCTGAAAAGGAGGCGGAGAAAGCCCCGGCCTCTGTCCACGGCCCACCTGCCGAGGTCCGCGAGACGGGCCAGGTGACCAGGTAAGGTACACGATGCCCTCCCCAGAGACAGCTCCGTGTGCTGCTGCCACCTCCTTCACCTGCTCTGACCTGCTTTTCTGGGGCAGCGGCTGGGACCCCACTGGGAGCGCTTTCCATGCTCTGCTCCCAAGGGAGAGACAGAAGGAGCTCAGCTGGCCCTGGGTGTCCCGCACAGGCAAAGGTGGGACACCCAGGGACACAGACAAGAACACCTAAACTCCCAGCTCTCACCCCACCTGCCGGACAACAATTCCCTTGCTCCCTTCCCTCCGAGATGGACTTTAAGAGGGGAACTGTTTTCAACACCTGCCTCACAGAATTTAATTACCTCAGTGCCCTGGGTATCGTCTATGGACCATTTGGTTCATTTCTAATCATCCTTTCTTTCCTTTACCTGCCCTGGAAACAATGCCCGCAGAGCAGAGCCAAGCCCACCATGGACCGCCCTCCACAAGACCCTCAGCCAGGGACAGAGGACAGGCCCGCGCGGACCACGATCCCTTGCTGCCAGCCCAGCCACTGCGGCCTATTGAGCCACACAGGCTGGGAGCCGTGAGCCACACGCCTTCTGACAAAGCCCTGGAGCCCCACAGCAGGCAGGGCGGACCGGGAGGAGCCCCTGCACTTCCCCTGGTTTTCAACACTGGCTACCACATTTAGACCAAACAGCTCGAAGGGCCCCTCACAGGTCCCTCAGGCCAAGACAACCACCACACAGTGGTAACCGAGTTATCTGGGAGATTTCCCAGGCCAAAAGGTCAGGGCACCAGGGAGCAGGGGAAAGGAGTTCACACCCTTCCCTGATGATGACCTTCCGACCTTCCGCCATGAGAAACATGGAGGGCAGAGCCACAAGGACGAGGACCAAGCATCCTGAGGGCTGGAGAAGGGAGGGAACGGCCAGGTACGCGAAAAACCATCCTTGAGCTCGCCCTCGGACTACAGCCCTCTGGCGGGAGTGGCAGACATCAGCTTCTACCCCGAGCTGTCCAAGTTCCCCGGAAAAGGTGTGGTTTCTCGGTCCCTCAAGAGGCCCGAGTGGCTAACAGAGGCGTGGACCCCCCCGAGAGTGCCGTGCTATAGCACAGACTACACCCTGGGCTGCTGCAAGCAGCTAACCGTGGCACCGCGACGTGACCCCCCCCCCAAAAAAAACCTGCTCGTGGGGCACAGGTCTCTGCTCGGGGGCCAGGTTGGGTGCACAGCCTTCTGCACCACTCCCTGCCCGCAGGGCCAGCACACGACACATTTTTAGAAGCACCATGTGAGTGCAATCCAGTAAAGAGATCAGAAAGAAGACATTTCCAGTTCGGAGCTCTTAAAGACTGCTGTGCTCAACACTGGGACACCAGGCAGGAGGGGTGTGCTTTGGGGGAAGGACACACCTCTGCGCCAGTCGGGGAAAATGAAACCCGTGGCAATGTCAGCATGTCATCAAGAGACTGTAAAGTTTAAATTTGGGCCAGACACACTTGTTAGCTTTTTTTTTCCTAACAGCACTACAAAATTAGCAGAGTGCAACGAAGACAACAGATGTTAATATATTTGGACTTTGGTACAGCAGCTCATGAAATTGCAAAAAATGGTTCAAACAGACTGAAATAAAAAAGCAGTCATATGGACTAAAAGCTAGCCAAAGGACCAGAACCAAAGGGCGGGGGCGACTGCCAACATAGGCAGCTGGAGGAAGAATCCAGGGGCTACCTGGGGCGTGGGGCTAAACTGGGCCTTCGTCAGTACCTGTATCAACAATCTGGAAAGAGGAAACGGGCAGCACTGCGTGGCAGCCCTGCAGGGGGAACGCTGCAGCAGGAGGGGACCGGGCAAGGGTACCACCTCCCAGGGACCTGGGCGAGGGGGTCCAGCAGCAGGAGACTGACTCCACTCAGAAAAAAGTAAACTCCATTGTCGGGAAACCTAAGAAGAAAACAGGACCAAGAAACCAAACCTGCAGACAGGTATGATCGCCGGAATCAAGAGTGACAGGATCACAAAGACACAGCGGCTGATGCCATGACGTGGCTGGTGACATTTAAGGCGGCAAGAACAGAGATCTTACGTCAACACTGTGCCACGAAGCAAGAAGGGGAGACTATCTGCCCTGGGGACAGCGTGTCTAAAATAGGAATTCAAGTCTAGGTGCCTGGAGATCAGAAAGATCCAGATTCAGTCAGAGCATTCAGAATAAAAAGGATTAAAAAAGAGGATTCAGGGGTGCCTGGGTGGCTCAGTTAAACGTCTGCCTTCAGCTCAGGTCATGATCACAAGTTCCTGGGATTGAGCCCCACACGGGGCTTCCTGCTCAGCGGGGAGTCTGCTTCTCACTCTACCCCTCCCCTACTTGTGTTCTCTGTAATAAATGAATGAATAAAATCTTCCCCCCTCCCCAAAAAAGGATTCCAAAAGTTCGGTAGCTACATACAAACAAATGGCAGGAAGGGGGAAACGGGGACACACTTGCAGGGAACAGGTGAGACCAGCTGGAAATTAGGGAGAAGAAAGATGGCGGCAAAAAGGCAGGCAGCAGAGGAAGTCAGTTTCCGGGGGGGCCACTCCCATGAGTCACCCTGTTCCACCCGACCCCAGACTTACCCCAGCTCCACAGCTTCCCTTCTGTGGTGATGAGGAGACTGTGGGCAGCACACGAACCCGAGACCACGGTCCGCACCCGGACCCCCGACAGGCAGCCGTATCTATGGGGCCCCCATAAATTCTGACCAAGATTGCGGTAGGCAACTGCAAAGGGAAGAATGCAAATCAAACACCCAGTGACTGGGGGGAAGGAAGCACCCCAAGAAAGGTCACTAGCTACAAACGGTCCACTTTCCTATGACAAAGAACCCCCGGGGTATGGGCATCAGCCTAGCATCGGGGGCTGCCAGAGGACAAAGTCTGTAACAGCAACTAACTGAACGCTGTTGCTTCCCCCCATCTCTCACCCCAACCCGTGGGGCGGGGAGGGGGGGCACCACAGACCCTTAGGCACCGGCCGCTGAGGACGCCCACATGCAAGGGGCCAAAAAGGCAGGGCACTCTCCCTCCTACTGGAAGCCCAACCCCGAGAAACTGGTGGTGGAGGCCAGTATCTTCTTCCCCAAACCTCTTTTCACCTTCCTCTGCCTATCCTCCCCCACCTCAGCCTCACCCCTGTAGCCAGAGGCTTCTTTTGGAGTAGAGTCTAAATGTCCCCATCCTCCCCAAAACCACGTGCCCGCCTTGCACATCTTCCAGGCCCCATGCAGAGGGGTCCAGCTGACACCCCTTCCCTGCCACATAGTTTTCTCCTTTCCTGGGGTCCCACTGTAGTGGCCAGGTCATAGCCCCACCTTTGCCATGTATCCCCTCCCACAGAATGTCCTTCCCTATCCCCTGCTTGTTCTTCAAACCTCACGCCAAGCACCCCCTCCTCTGGGAAGCCCTCCATGTCAACATCCCTTCTGGCTCATGGCTCCCTGCACACCATGAGGCCGATCATAGCACTCAAGCCTACTGAACTCATGTGCCTTCCAGGCCCTAGCAAACCCAGGGCCTCGCCAATGCCTGGCACCCAGGAAGCACTCAGGAATACTGGAGGGTGTGGATGGGAAGAACACAGCGTACTCCTTTAAAATTCCCTCTCCTCCCCATTCATGCACAGGGTATGGCCAGTGTTTTGCTCAATACTTTCAACTCGGGGCTCTTGAGGATAGAGACCCGAGCCAGGTTTCTAGGCCTGTGGGGACCATTATGAAATGCTAGTGGCTGCCACATCAACCGTGTCACGTTAATCTGGATGTCCGAACTAATTAAGAGGCTACTCAGTTACCAGACTCCAGGGAAAAAGCATCTGTGATACTCTTCGAGGCCAGTCCTGCCCTGCCCATGGCCCACCAGCAGGGGGCAGCAGGAGAGTCCTTGTGCAGTTACGGGGCACCCAGGCCATGGAAGGCCGTGCCCAGTCAGCAACGCCCCCAACACACACACAGCAATGCCATGGAGCTGCTCCACGCTGAGACACTCTGCTCTCCCCAAAATGCAAGACAACTCGATAATTCCCTGGGAAAGAGCAGACCAAACGTAAATGCTGTCCCAGGTTCTGCCCAAGTCTGTTTATCATGAAGACAAAAAGGACGGCAAAACTGACACGTGTCATCTGTGAGCACAAGCCACCGTGTCATGCTGTCAACAAAGTGGGCATCATGCCGATTCCAGGGGCTTCACAGCAATGGGCACCCGGAGGCTGGCTGGTCTCCCTCCTGGGGCAGGAGAAGACCTCCTTCTTTTCAGCTTGCACCAGTGGGACAACAACTCCCCCCTTTCCCTATGGTCTCCCGGCAAGGTCAGGGAGGACCCAAAGACACTTTAAAATACTTAGGAAGAGGGATGCCTGGGTGGCTCAGTTGTTAAGCATCTGCCTTCGGCTTGGGTCATGATCCTGGAATCCCAGGATAGAGCCCCACATTGGGCTCCCTGCTAGGGGCGAAGCCTGCTCCTCCCTCCCTCCCACTGCTTGTGTTCCCTCTCTAGATGTTTCTCTCTGTCAAATAAAATCTTTAAAAAAAAACAAAATTAAAAACAAAAAAACTTTGGAAGAATGTTTGTTAATTACATAAAACTTCATTTGCAGGGAGACCATAATCAGGGAAGCAAAGGTTGGATGGGAGAAGACAAAGAGGCACTCTTACAATGCACCCAGGATGCCTTCAACTAGGGTATGAAAGTGTGTATTAAACCACAAGGCGGTTTTCCATCCTTCTGGACCGCACCAGGGTGTGGGGAGCCCAGCCTGGCCTCAGTGCACCCCACCCTATGTCCACAGGAGACAGCCCACACTCTGCCACTTGCTTTCCTCTGGAATTTACTTCCCCGCTCCAGGCCTGAGTGTGCGTGTAATGGTGAGCGGGCCACTCACTGGAAGAGCAGCTCAGAGGCTTGATGCGGCATCCACACAGCACCGGCAGGGAGATGGTGGCCACCACACCCCCAGAGAAGCTTCCCAGACACCAGCCCTGAGGCAGACTTGGTCCTTCCCACGACAACAGGCCAAGGACTCAGGCCCTCTCCAGCTCAGCCGGCCCCCAGCCCCGGCCCCCCATGCAACGCTGTTGAAGTCCTGCTGCATTTGGGGGATATGATGACGTCCTCTGCCCGGCTTGAGGCACCAGGGAGTGTCCGTGTGCAAATATTTGTTTGCTGGGCAATGCTGGAGAGTACTTTGGGAATCTTTCCAAATGAAATCAAGAAGCCGTAAAATGTGGCAAGGGGCCAGCTTCACTTCTCCTGGATGAGCCAGTATCCTCCCGAGGAGAGATACTGATTTTCTAAAAGCCATTGGGAACTTCTGCTCCCTCCACTCCACACACTGCTCTGTCCGACTAGTTCCTGCAACAGTCTCGCAGCGTGCAAAGAACCATGCATTCTTCTGTACCATCTAACAAGTTGGATGTGTGACACGTGACAAGCGTCTTGGACATTCTGACATTCCACGGGACCAGCCTCTTCGTGTTCGTGAAAAGTAACTGATGTGAGGAGGAGGATGGGAATAAGGTGTCCACGTTCTCTCTGTTTATACTTTCCCTATTTAATCCTAAATGGAACTGGGTTGTTGTTGTTTTTTTTTTAAGATTTTATTTATTTATTTGACAGAGAGAAATATAGCTAGAGAGGGAACACAAGCAGAGAAAGGGAGAAGCAGGCTTCCTGCTGAGCAGGAATCCTGATGTGGGACTTGATCCTGGGTCTCCAGGATCATGACCTGAGCCGAAGGCAGCCGATTAACCAACTGAGTCACCCAGGCGCCCTTGGAATTGGGTTTTTTTTTTTCCATATTTTTTTTTAAAGATTTTATTTATTTGACAGAGAGAAACACAGCCAGAGAGGAAACACAAGCAGGGGGAATGAAAGAGGGAGAAGCAGGCTTCCCGTCGAGCAGGGAGCCCGATGTGGGACTCCATCCCGGGTCTCCAGGATCAAGACCTGAGCCAAAGGCAGTCGCTTAACTGAGCCACCCAGGCGCCCGTGGAACTGGGCTTTAAAACACAGACTTGTGAGGAGCGCCTGGGTGGCTTAGTTAGTTAAGTGTCCGACTCTTGGTTTCGCTCAGGTCATGATCTCACAGTTGTGGGACTGAGGCCCACATCCGGCTCCACACTCAGCATGGAGTCTGCTTCGGATTCTCTTCCTCTCCCTCCTGCTTGCTCTCTCAAATAAATAAAATCTCAAAACAATAAATAACAACATTGGACTGTGCAATGAGAAACTGGCACAAGACCAGGGTATGGGCACCTGGGTGGCTCAGTGGGTTAAAGCCTCTGCTTTCAGCTCAGGTCATGATTTCAGGGTCCTGGGATCGAGGCCCGCATTGGGCTCTCTGCTCGGCAGGGAGCCTGCTTCCTCCTCTCTCTCTGCCTGCTATGTCAAATAAATAAATAAAATCTTTAAAAAAAGGGGGGGGGCGCCTGGGTGGCTCAGTTGGTTAAGCGACTGCCTTCGGCTCAGGTCATGATCCCGGAGATCCGGGATCGAGTCCCACATCGGGCTCCCTGCTCGGCGGGAAGCCTGCTTCTTCTCTCACTCCCCCTGCTTGTGTTCCCTCTCTGGCTGTTTCTCTCTGTCAAATAAACAAAATCTTTAAAAAAAAGAAAAAAAGACCAGGGTTCATGTCCTGCCCTGTCACTGGAGGGGCTGTGTGGCCTCAGGCAAGTTGCTTGGCCTCTCTGAACACTTCCGTCAACGCAGAGAGTACCTACCTGGTGGTGGCTCATGGGAACAACCCAGGACACCTAGCACATAGGAAGTACTCGAGAAACATAGCTCCGTACAGTGTTAGAAACCAGTCTCATACCTTGCTGCTTAGGCACTTCTTTTCGACCAATCAAGTCCCAGTTGGTTGCCCCAAAAATCAAAAGCTGCCCTTTGCACTTAGACCCTTCAAGTTTCTACAGAGAGAGAGAAAAAAAAGCATTAGCTTGCGACGCTGCTTCCAGCTCTGGCAGTCTGTCCCACGACAGCCAGAAACAAAAGAAAAATCGTCATTCATTATTCACGCCTCCTCCCGCTGTGTCTAGCACCGAGGATGGAGGCCTGAGGTGGTCACCACCTCATCGGGGTGCAGAATCCCAAACCTGCCCACAGCAGCTCATTTAAGAGACACAGGCTCACTTTCACCCATTGATTTCTCTTGAAGATACCTTCTGTAAAACACAGAAGATGTTAGCTCCAAGCTAGGCGTCCCCTCCACCCTGCCAACGACCTGTGCAGGTTCTTTTAAGAGGCCCAGTGGGTGCACAGCAAGTCCTGACGCAGGGCTGACCTCGGGGCCAGCATGGCGCTGCACACTGACTTGGAGCCTCGGGAGCCCCGTGTCACCAACTCCAGACCATCCCTCCTCCACATGCTGCCTGCTAGGCCTGGTGCCCTTCTGGGGGGGCACATCATCAGAGCACCATGTGACACAGGAGATCCCAGCCGGGCCTGTCCTCGCTGCCCACCTGTGAGCCGGGGGAGCAGCGGTGAGTGGGGACGGGGAGGCTCCGGGGGAGAGGCTGTGTTCACCGCCCCACGACTCCAGAGTCCAGCCCCTCAGCCGGTGCACACAGAGGTGCTAGGACCACACACCGTTGGGCAGTCAAGGCGAGGACACACCACACAGGAAGGCCACTGTCCCGTATGGGGTGGCACTCGTTAAAATATTCTCAGCACTTTTTAAAGTTGACGGTCAGGCACAGACTCACTTCTGAACCATGCGCCCAGGTCCCCACAGGGGGGCAGGGAAGGGGGACTTCCCTCTCGGCCATCGGCCTTGACCCCACCACCCCAGGACACCGAAAAGGATGGTTTCTTCTGCACACAGAGCTGTTCTTGGAAGACCTGATAAAAGAAAGCCACCCGGCCCCCGTTATTCTAACATCTAGGCAGTGTCAACCCTGGCGGGACACTTGTGACACGGTCCGTGTGTCTTTAAGAGGAACACCGCATCACCCAGGCCTGATACCCCGGGCACCCACACAATAGGCCACATCCCGCTCACCCACATTTACGTGGCTGGAGGAGGACAGTCCATGCGAAGGGGAAGCCAACAGCCAGGAACAGAGAAGGACCTCCCCACGCATAAATTATTTAGAGAATGACCTTAATCGGAGGGCAGTCCCACCCTACGGCACCCACCAACTCGGATTACTTGAATGGGAGCCTAGTTTCCCTCAGTTATCTCCCCTTCTTTGTTTAGCTGGCAGGCCTGGCTGGAACATTCTACAGATCTACCACAGAGGATGAACAGCAGCCAGGGGGTTCTGTCAAGTCCCCCAAGGAAGGAGCAGCCCTGGGTCTCTGCCCACATCCCTGGCTGGCCCTCTATGGCTCCTCAGGTCTGTGCGGAGAGGGCCGCAGACGACCCCCAGGGGCAACGTGACCATGAAACCACAGCATTGAGGGGCGCCTGCCAGAGCAGCCGCTACAGGCCTGCCACTCCCACAGACTGCGAGAGCTTCTCCAATGGCCCCGGGCGGGAGCAGGTTCCCTCTGGGACCTGAGGTGCCAGCAACTGCACAAGGGGGCCTGTGGGTGCCAGGGCTCCAACCTTCTGAAAGAAGGCTGCGGCGAGCTTTCATGCATGGAGGCCACCCAGGCCCCACCATTGGCTCCTCCAAAGAGACCATTCTCATTCTCAGGGGTTCATGTCCTGGGCCTTAGGTCTTCACCCATCAGATGAAACTAACAGATGATGAAACTAACAGACTCGACCTCATGCTGTGATCTACATAGCTGTTTATCAGAGGCCACCTACTTCATTTCTCCCTAATGGAGTTCTTCCCTCTACCTTCTGGGAAAGAAAAAATTCAAATAAGGAAGAGAACTCCTAACATCCTTAAATCACAGCATGTGCTCCTCTTGGTCACAGACCTGAGCTGGACCATCATGTGGGAAAGACCCTGATGTCTGCTGGCTGCACCCAGAGGAAGCCCAGGATGGCTGTCGGGGCTGAGGGCCAGAAGCTCTGTGACCCTTCGAGGTCTAACCCAGCCTTCCCTGATGGGCCAAGAGAGTGCTTTTTATGACTAAAGACTATGTGGCAGTGAAGCAGGTCAAACAGTCTCCCCAACAGGAGGAGTACATTTCATTCCACCTGCTGCCTCCCAACACCCTGGTCACAGAAGCTGGTCTGAAATGAATGGCCACAGCAGAAAAATGCACTGAGCTCCTCCAGTCAACAAAATGGGATTTCTGGTTCAAAGTGATTTCTGAACTACTGCCCAAGTGCAAAGAGCACATTTACGAAGCTGAGAGTCCACCTTTTAACATATATCCTTTTAGGAAACCACTAGTTTCAGCCGAGAGAAGGTCGCTCAGAGATGCCAGCAACAACAAATTCCCTAACAGGCTATCTATATCTATCATCAACTAGAATGACTTCAAGCTTGCTTTTTGGTCATATTTGTTTGGCTCTTGCAGATGGGACAGACCTGTCTCGGAGTCCACATGACCTCAGCACCCCAACACTGAAGAAACCACAAAGACCCACACAGCTGGCAACACTCCCGTTTTCCAGAATTCTGCCAAGATGGCCTGTGCTACCTCCAGGGTCACAGAGCTCTCAAGTCATCCACTCTAGACCATCCTAAAATGCTCATCTGACAACATGACACAGAAATCCTGGGGAGAGCATTTCCCAAGACTGAGATCCTAAGAATGTTCTACAAAAATACACACATTTACTCAAGGCATCCTTGCCCCTCAACCTCACAAGTCTTTGGATTCACCTTTCACAAGCCGCGACTTCAGCTTAGAGTTCCAGACCGCTCCTGGCAACTGCTCTCACACACACCTCCTCCAGGCAGCCCTCCACAGTGGTGAGGCTTGCAAAATTCTCCCTTAAAAAGCCTCTCCAGGGCGCCTGGGTGGCTCAGTGGGTTAAAGCCTCTGCCTTCAGCTCAGGTCATGATCTCAGGGTCCTGAGATCAAGGCCCGCATCTGGCTCTCTGCTCAGCAGGGAGCCTGCTTCCTCCTTTCTCTCTGTCTGCCTCCCTACCTAACTGTGATCTCTCTCTGTCAAATAAATAAATAAAATCTTAAAAAAAAAAAAAAAAGCCTCTCCAGAAACAAGCTAGGGGCAGCTGGTGGCCTGGGGCAGGCCCTCCGGGGCTGGGAACCTGGGGCCAGGCAGGGGACCCACCCAGGATCCAGGCCTGTGGGAAAACAGCGGGGCAGCCTGGGCCTGGCCTTGACTCTGGACCAAACGCCAAAGATGCTAATAAAGAACTGAAAACGTAGGGTGTGCACTTTCCAGGAGGCATTTGGACTCTCGGTTTCCTAGATGTGCTCACTAGTCCAAAGGAAACGGCACTACCGCTTGTTTTTTAAGGGGTGGGGAAAGGGCATGCATAGATTTGTCTACATATATCCAAAATGTACAAAGTACATGTCGTAAATACAAAGTAAATGCAAACTGCAAGGCACTGCTGGGTCTGTCTACTCCTGGGGAGCTGAAAAATCTCTCGATAAGACTAAGAATAAGAAAGTGCCTTTCCGTCAGACAAGCCAGCCTTGTGCAGTGCTGCTGGAGAGGCCCTTGGAACTCTCTCTGGGACTACACACTTGGGTGAACCTCAGCATTTGGGTAAGGATCTCTTCCTTCACTTTGGGACAAGAAATCGTGCCGCTCCAGTAGGCTGACTGGAATCCTGCTGCTGACAGGCGCTCCCGCACAGAGAACATGGCAAAGCTCGAGCCCCACGGGCCATTCTGCTCATTTCCCTCCTAACACATGGGGACTGGATGGGCAACTGGCTAGAGTCCAAGGAAAACAGTTCCTGTGCTCCTGTTTCTCCATTCCGGCCCTGTCCTGGTCCCAGACCCTAGGTTAAGACACTGCAGTGACACCATCTGACCCCACCATCTGACATGCTGACCCTTTCAACAGGAGAGCAGTTATGAAACACTTTCACATCAACACTTTGCACGGGGGGTTAAGATGCCATCAGAAGACACCTGAGCCCAGGCCAAGTCCACCACCATAGGGTACTGGGGCAGGCCCTTACACTCCGTGGCTCAGTTTCCTCATCCGTAGAGCAGATGAAGAAACGCACTTTTTAACCATTTAAACACTGAGTACCTCTGGAGAAAAGCACTCTGGTACTGCTAAGCCTCACACACCCTTTGGGGACAGAAAAGGGCCTTTCTAGAGTTTTTACATCCTCAGTGGAAGTTCTTACTCTTCTGGGGCTATCTGAAATCTCTCTTGAACACACGTCCCACACGAAGCCCATAGGTTCCGAGAATCGCGGACCCCAGGCTAAGACCTCTGGCTCTACGCAGGGTTTCGCAGGCACCAGGAGCCGAGTTGGTCACGACCTCAACTAAGATCTGCAGGCCCAACTCTTAACGAGTGACTTGAAGCCCGCTCAGGGGACGGGAGAGGCTTCTTCCCCGGTGAGGGGGCGGGGAAGGGGTACAAGCAGACCCGCGCCCTCAGACCGCGAGCGGCGAACAAAGCCCCAACACCTCAGCCCCGGGGGCTTCCCGACCTCAGGGGGAGGGCTCTCCGGAGCATGCGCCTTCGCACCCCGCCCCGGCCGCCCCCGCCTCCCCGGCGGCGCGAGACGGCGCAGGGCCGTACGGGGCATGCGCAGCGACCGCCAGGCCCCGCCCCCCCGGAGCGCCGGAGCCGAGGCGGCGGGAACCTCAAAGACCCGGCGCAAACCGCCGCTCCCCGCAGCGCCCCGGCGGCCCCCTCCCCCGGCGGCGCCCCGGCTACGCAGCGGCCGTGGGGAAGTGGAGGGAGGTCCGAGGACTGCGAAGGCAGTGAGCGCCGCGGTCCGCACCCGGCGCGCGCGCGCGTCCCCTCCTCCGGCCCGAGACAACTTGCAAAAGTCTCCCTTCCCGGGGCGGGAGGGGGAAGGGAGGAGGAGGGAGTCGGCTCGCGCGACGCCGGGGGCGGGGCCATGACCCCCTCGCGCGGGCGGGCGAGCGCGGGCTCCGGCCGCCCCTCCCCCGGCGGGGGCCCGGGGCGCGCTCCCCAACGGCCAACGGCCGCGCGGGCGGGGGCGACGGGGTCGCCTAGGCCGCGGCCCGCGCCCGCCCCCGGCCCGCGCCCTTTTGTTGTGCGGCGGCGGCCGCGATGATTCAGCCCGCGGCCTGCGCCGGCCCCGCCGCCCCCGGCCAGGGCGCGCAGTGACGCGCCGCGGCCCCGGACCCCCGACCCCCGGGCCCCGCACTCACGACGCGCTCCTTCGTGTGCTCGGGCTCGGTGATGATCACGGCCGCGCCGCCCGCCTTGGTCGCCGCCGGCCGCGCCGCGCGCTTGCCCCCGCCGGGGGCCCCGTCGAGCTCCAGGCCGTCCTCATCGCCACTGCTGCCGCCGCCGCTGCTGCTACTGCAGCGCTCGGGCCGCTCGCGCTTCCTGCCAGCCGGGCCGCCGCGCTTCCTGGGCCCGGCGCGGGCCGTGCCGTTGCCCGAGCTCGGCTCCTCCCAGGCCGCCGCCGCCTTCTTCCTGGGCATGGTCGCGCTGGAGGAGACACGGGGCAGCGGCGCACAATGGACGGGTTATAAACTGCGCGGGGGGAGGGGAGCGCAGCCGAGCCACCGGCCTCCACTTCCTCCCCTGCCCTCCCCAAAGTGGCGGCCGCGGGGTGGGCGGAGAGGGGGCGAGCCGGGAGGAAATCGCGCCCCTCCCGGCCCCGGCGCGCCTCCTCCGGGGAATCCCGCACGGGAGCCCAGGTCTCCGACTGCAATCCGCTTAGGGAAAGAAAAAAAATGGAGACCCCCTCGACCCATCCTCAAGTTGGGTTTGCCTACATCGCATCACTATTGCAGCCTGATCCCCAAAAAAGTAAAGAGAAGGAAAAAGGAGCCTCTGATCCCCTAGCTTCTAATTAGAAAAGGCTCCGGGATACTTCAAAGATCTCCCTTTGAAAGAGCTCCCCCCTCCCTGGCCGCCCCACCTGCTGCTTTTGTCTCCGC